>JBCFXI010001937.1:0-34894 GCA_038496175.1 Ampulex compressa | reverse complement strand
AGCTCTCAAGACATATAATGGTTATGCGGCTTAAGTGTGAAGTTGGTTTCGAAAAAACGTAATTAAGTCCTCTGACGGGAAAAAACGAAATTACTTTCCGAACAACCCAATATATTGGAGGAGATTTTGCAAAAATGCACCGTATTCTATTTTACATCATCAATGGAGGAAACAGTATTTAATACTTTGGATTGAAGAATTAAAGCTTTAAAACATCTACATGTCGGAGAAGACCACCAAAATTTTTAAAAATCGCCCTGATGCCTTTGTATCACGATGCAAGGCCTATTACATACGAAAAATGTAAAAATATGGGGCAATTATTAGTATTTCAAAACACTGCCACATGAAAAACATGAAAAGAGAATACGAATATCTTTTATTAAGTCTAACAATATATAGATATTCTTAATGTTAAAATTGAAAAATACTACTCCTATTTTATTTCTTGTTATTATTTGTAAACAAAATTTGTTTAATATCAAGTATATTTCAAGTGATATTTGATTTTTCAAAATTGAAGTTAAACGATTTTTATAATCGACTACTTTTGAAAGTGGTGTAAGTCCATTTGTAGCCCATAAATATACATTACCTTAGTTAAATTCGTCTAAAACAAATTTATATAATCAAATTACATATTGATAAATTAGTAGAAACATTTCCACAATCGATAATATTAACCCATATTTTAAAATTAACAAATATGCTAATCTTTAATTTCCTAGAAACAAGAGAAAATGGACTTACACCACTTTCAAAATACATAGTCCATACAGACTAATAAGATTTAATGTATTCCAGCATGTGGTTTCCTTATTTATTTACTATTTTTAAAAAATGGCCAAGTACTAGTACAGTGTCAACTACTGATGTTTTTACTTTAAATTCAAAAAATTATACTATTGTGTTAGGGACTGTTATGCCGTAAACTCTTCTCAAAGGAAGTTTGGCTGTATACGATTCCGATGAGCATAGGCGTAGGAGCAACGCGCCGACATTTAGGAGGGAGCTGAGAGCCTAATTATAGAGATTTTACTGTACCTCGATTTGTCTGCAAATCTCGCTGATGCAAATCGCCGTATTATTTATATATACCTCCCCCGTATTCTACCTCAAACTCAATGTCATTTGTTACCGTCGGGCTTCCCCCCTTTTTTTACTCGTATCCGCCGAAACCGGCCTCGAGGAGCACTGACCTAACGAGAAAAAAAGAAGAAAAATCCTGTTCGCAAACAATAGCACGGTCGATACGATCAAACGTGCAACGGGGTCGAGGAAAACGCCAAGACCATGATTTCGTTATTGTGCAACGAATATAAATCATCTAGAAGATCGTGGCTACGGTGTAAGCAACGAACAACCATGCGACTGTAGAAGTATGACATTCGGCGTATACGTATTACAAAGAATGTTTAAAAAATTTGTTTAAAAAATTTTAGGCATTCAATGAGAGATTCTAGGGCAGATAAATCCGTCGATACTATGTGTTTTTAGAGTAAAAGTAATAAGAGAGTTTCAATTAAATAAGATGCTATCACTATCTGCATTAAAACAAGTGCAAGAAAATGCTATGTACTACAATGGGTAGTAAGTAAAGTGAGAAAAATAAGAAACCGTATAGTCTACGTAAAGGAAATTTAAACCGGCGCACAATGCGTTTAAAATCAAGGCGCGATGGGCCGAGTTCAACAAGATTTCTTGCACGAAGCAACTCGCGAGCTCGAGGTTCGTTCCACCCATTATCCCGTCGTGAAACCTTCATTGTTAATGAACTAAAGGGAACGAATACGATCGTTCCTTCTCATCGACTTTAATTCTATGTTCCACGTTTCACAATTGCGGCCGCAATTGTTACCGTCACGCGATCCGCGCAGTCTCTCGAGCTCGAAGATGGTAAAGGGTATTGGCCTTAACGCATTGCCCGTAATCGACCTAGAGGTCTAAAGCGTTTTTAAATCTTCTAGTTAGTTGCTGCTAAAATAATTCTAAGTTGTTATAAAATGCATAACCGGACACCGCTAAGGTAATGCTACATTTTTTTAAATCTCTGTCCGCTCACATTAATTTCTAAATTCACAGCTACTCATTTTTATTTTTTTTTTTAATCCCTTATTTATTGGTGCTAAAGTGATTCTGCACCGTTTTGAAATCTTTAGCTAATTATCGTTAGTATTTTACGTAATTGTATAGTTTGATGGAGTCACGTACATTCGACAATTATAATGTACTTTAAACAACAGTTTACAATTCTGATATAAAACAATATCTTCGCTTTTCATTTATATTTTCATTTTCGAGAAATATTACACTGTGTGAAAAACGACAGCTTAGCAAAAATATGAACAATTTAAAATCTTCGATCCAAGGTTATTAAGGCATTCTCCCTTTTTCCGAAATTAGTTACGAAAATGTGTGTCTAACCTGACTTCCTTCAGAAGCTTCGTCGAGACGTCCTTCGCCATACATGTAAAATTGAGGATGTAAATGTGCTGATTGTGCGGCAACGAGCAGTCTATGTTGGGATTACAGAGGGTCATGAAATGCGGCCGGAGCCGACCGATCGTATACTTCGCGATGTCCGTGATTAAGACAGTGCAAGCGGCACCAAAACCGAAAACACCAACCTATAAATATTATAAAAAAATTCCCACGTAAAGAAGAACCGCAGGAAATATGAACCAATATCACGTAACACTCGATGCCTTATATAATATATCGAATGTTCTATCGCTTATGGAAAGCAGAATAAAGCTACGTACTTGTCAAATTCTTTACAAATTTATCAAGAAAATAAATATTCTAAAAAAATCAAACTATACTGGTATAAAAAAATCCATGGAACAAGACTAGAGATTATTTCTGATTTTAAATACCGATGTAAATCTTATATTATTACAACAAGGTCGTGATCAATAAATCGTGATTCCTGCGCGATGTCTTAACAATGTACTTGACTATTTTCACAGTCTAATATCACGCATAATCACCACGTTCTGTTGGTATCCCACGATACGTAAGTATCGAGTTTCGTAACCGTTTCAATACCTCAGGGATGAAGACTCAAAAGGAATACATATTTCTAGTATCTATCGGCAGGAGAGTGTAAGGTTCGAGGGGAAAAAAGGACGTGTGAAACAGGGGAGATGTATTTGACTGCCATAAGTTTCCTTTATGTGTCCATAGTACTTTATCGTAGTTTTGCTCTTAGCATCCATTTGAACCCGAGAGAAAGATCATATTAGAAAGAAAAAAATAGGGAAATATATCTCCTCACTTTTTCATAAGCAGCCCACATCCATGACGGTATATTGTATCCAAACAGCATTCTGGAATTATCCTCCTTGGAATATCGGGTGTAAAGGTATTCTCCTATTATCATCTAGAAAGAGAAAGAAAAATCCACAATCAGAATCAGGCTATTTTTTCACATCAAATGATTCGAGTGAACACCAGCCACAGGATTAACATTTTCAAGAATATAATATTTCAATTTACTTATGGTATTCTGTTAAACCCACAGCTTTTTAATTTATACATAATTATGACTCTCAAAGTCATATTTTATTCATAATTTCCTTACAAAAGGAGTAAGAAAATTAATACAGTATATTTATTTTAACGATCAGTTGTTTATGGTATCAAGTAAAAAATATTTACGCATCGAGAAAAAGCCGTAATCAACTTTAAAATTGCAGAAAATACTAATGTAAATACATCAGATTCGAATTTTTTGAGATTTCGTCGTAAAAAAAAAGTCAACTGTTAAGGTATGAAGAGACAAACTGCGACCACTCTGTAATCTCTCTGAAAATTAATCGAAACTCCGAGATCAACAATCGCACTAAGTAACCCTCCCCCCGCCCCTTTTTCATTTATAAAATTCAAAAGAAGAGGGATTCAGAAATTGTCAAGAACTTCAACGGTCAGTAATCTCTACATCTCCCTCTTGGGCTTTTTACCGATCTGCCATGCCCCTGACAAAAGTGGGTTAACCGGCCAGATTCCAGATAAAGGTCTCTTTCCCCATGCCAGGTGATACGATGTTTCGTTCCGAGGAAGGATGAAATACGTCTGTACATTTAGCCCGTTCTTACCTGTTCCCATCGCATCCTTTTATTTTCCCTTACATACGCCAAAGCAAGCGAGCAACGCGTTGTAGTATCTCGTTCTGTCCGAATGTGAAAGAGAAAAAAAGAAAGAAAAGAGGGAGTAGGAGAAAGAAGGAGAGGGGAAAGAGAGAGAGAGAGAGAATATGTGTCTTTGTGTGTGGGAACGAAAGTGAGAGTAAGTGTATAAGTGAGCTAGTGAGTGAATATCCATGTATAGGAGTAAATGTGTGAATGAGAGAGAAAGAGAGAAAATCAAAAATCCGAAAGAGGAAGAATGATAAACCGCAGGCCTCCTTCTTCTTTGTCGCCTTCATATCCTGCATCTTCCACTTGAATTCCTCCGGTGGTGCAGGTAGAAATTCATAGGATCGTAAAAAGGATCTGAAGGCTGTGGAAGGTGCAAACAAAAAACACCCCAAGATGAAGTTCCACGAATGTGCTGATCGAAGGTATGAAAAGGATTCTCTCTTTTTCTCTCTCTCTGTTAACGAGAGGCCGCTTATTATTTCAAGTGGTAGTATTTATCTTTAGCAGGCGGATAAAATGATCCTGATTTCTTTAGTACGAGGCAGGTAGTACGTGATTTATCACAAGGATTGAAAATGAACCAACCCGATTGCGATAAATTTTCACTTTTTATCTATATAAACCATTGGGATTATCAGTTTACTACTCTTTAGTATAATCATAAGTTTTAGAAAAGTATATTTGTTTGATTAAAGGGATAAATACAGCACGGTACTTTGTAACCTCAATTCGCTGAAGAATGATATATAGATATTTATTTATTTGTAATTAAACATAGTTACAATTACAATTACATTTTTAACATTTACATTTCACAATTATTACATTTTTTAACATAGTTCATTTTAATTAGGGAGTAGCTTCTTTTACCACAAAGCTAAAACTCGATTGCCTGCATTGTAATCTTTCCGAAACATGCACGTTGGAATTCACCAAAGGACGAATGGCCTGGAATGTATACCCCATTATAAATGGTTCGTCCGCATGAATCGTTCTTTTTTTTCTCGTTTGTACATACCGCGGCTTCAGATGCAGAATTACACTTCCCTTTGCCGTTTCACCGCCCCTCCCCCCCTCTTCTTTCTGTGTCATTAAATTATAATCGAATCTCTTTGTACGAGAATCATCCTTTAAATACACAGTAAACACGTGTATACAAATCGCTTTGGCCTACAGGTTTCTTAGTTCTTTCTTCTCAAGTTAATCATTATTTTCTCCATGATCACGTGGGAAATAATTCCTGCTAGTTATTAATAGAAAAAGCCGGCGAAAACTCATTGGCTTACGTGAAAAATTATGGAGTCACGTTCCATGTGCATACATGCATGCTATATACAGATATACCTTCTATTTCTATTATGCAAATACATGTTTTTTTAGGTTGATGAAGCACGAAGTCTTCTGTAATATAAAGACATTCGCTGTAAAGAAATGAAAGGTTTAAAATATGTTCAACGTGTTAAGAAAATCTGTTAATCTTCAACTGTATATACCCACGTATAACTTTAATATAAGACGCAATACCAGTTGGCTGAAACACAGGAGATAAAATTTCTTTGAACCGCAAGGGGGTTAGGGGTGCATGACGTGTCTCGGGAAGGAGAAGCCCACAGTGTTCTTCTTCCACTGTTGCACGCATGCAATTTCATCTGCTAGAAATTATACATCGCCTTCTTGGGAGGCTGTACTCGCCGGCGGTGACAGCGTTAATTCGTAGCTCGCGAGACGCGGTCGGAAGGCAAGGGTCTAAACGCAAAATGCTGACTGACGCTTAGGAAGAGAATGCGAGTACAAAAATTCGCAGTAAATTTCGCACAACACGCGACCTCTTGTAAATCAAAAATTCCATAGTTAATGCAAAATATAAATAAACCTTCCAATTTTATTGTGAAAACACCGAGCTATAAATATCACAAAGCAATACCTATGCAAGATTGGAATATAGCAAAACAGCGTAACAGAATGTAAAATACTTTATAATTTCATGACAGAGATACAGACCTATAGGTATTATAAACAAATTTTTTAATAAACTTTTCCGTCTCGTAGAAACACCACCATCATTTGTCACACCTTGCTGCGCGTATCCCTGCTACAAAAAACCACGTTGTAGGGAGATTCCTTTTATATATCATACACGATCGTTGGAATTGGAACGACATTCTGAAAGCTTGACGGCGATAGGGCACATGGTCAGGAGTATGAAAATGTTCTTCGAACCGAGAGGGAAGTACATCTGTTACGGTTTCCTTTACTGGGTAACGACCGCTTATAGGCCGGAGCCTGGTATAGAGCGCAGTTTCCGAGGATGCAAATAGAGCATTACAGTCTCCTCTGCCCACGGAGCCCGGCAAAAATACTCCCGCGGGCGTGCACGTGCACCACTTCCAGATACCGTAAATCGATTCCCACGACTACCGAAAGTTAACCGAGAGTGCTTCTTTGCCCGGTGTATCCCATATGTGCAGACAAGCACGATCCTCTCTACTAATATTCTTAGACCTACCGCCTCCCTCTTTTTAATTCTTTTAGGGAAGTGCCCAACAATGGCACGTGGCGTGCTATCAGAAAGAAGAAATTATGAAGCGCGAAGTCGTTGACGCTGTTTACACGGAAAGGTGACAACGAAACATCTCTCTAAAAATAGATGATGCTGGAGTCATGTCTTTTATTTTTGCATTATTCGATTTTTTACCGTATAGTATTAGGTTGCTCCGATAGCATCTTTAGATATCTACACGCAGCTACTTTATCTGGCAATATTTACATAAACATGAGATGTGATCTGTCAAATGTTGTGGTCTTTATCTTCAATCATCCTCCAGCTAATATAAAACAAAAAATGTACATCTATTATTTTTGTATAAAATGCAAGATATTTGTAGAATAACCCAATACTGTGCTCTTTTAAAATATATTAAAAAATAAATGATTTTGTGTTATAAATCAAGGGACATGAGACCATACTTATTATGTCATTCATTTCTTTTCATTTCATATTGTTTTTTCTTTTATGGCATATTAAAACATACGTAATTTTGTACTAAATATCGGAGAACACCTTTCGAGAAATTTACACACATGTATCAATGGCCCGCTTAAATACATAGAAAGGCATTAATCGCAAAAAGTAATAAAATTTAAACACCTAGAACCATGGGCAGCTAGACGAACATACCTTTAAATGGTACATACACACTTGAAAAAATAATGGAAAATATATAGATTTACATAATCATTTGCATATTGCAACAAAGTGGCAGGGTATCTTAGAAAACGCGAAGTCGTACATTTAGGAAATCTTTATAAGTAATTACGGACCTTAACTACTTTTGCGGTCTCGGTTTTATTAATTATAACTTCTTCAGCATATTAATCGATGTGACCTTGCGGTTCGTCGACATTAATCGAAGTACAATGGCGAAGCAGTGTGCATGGTTTGGCCCCTAAATTTACAGAGGTTATTATCCTTGTATTTTACGAAAGCCTCTGATAATTGACGGGCTTCTTGTCGACCGTGCATACCGGATGGCGCGTGATTAATTCGTTGTCTTCCACGCAAGACGTGTAGAGGATGAGTAAGAAAATTCGTATAGATTGCCTTGGTGAAAACGAGAAATTGTCTGACACGATAAATCGCGGATATCAGTGGTTGGCGGTAAATTTTACATTAGGATAGGGTACGTACAATTTGCTCACGTTACGTTTCTTACCCTAACAAAGCCGTGTAATTACTAACAGTAGACTATGTTTTGTGCGTAGGATACTTTGGATCTGATTCTTTGTGTTACGAGTACATACTATAAGAGACACAAAAATTAGCTCATTCTATCATTTTTACAGACATTGTTCTGTTTTTCTGAGCATTCGTAACAAATAGAACGCACATCAATATATAAGTATACTGACACATACGTAAATGTCACGTATATGGATAAATGTATTTAACGCCCGAGTGAAAATTAATATTACAATCAAATTTCGATAAGTACTTACTCTGCCCACATAATCCAACACATACTTATAAATGCATTATACGATAAAATGAAAGAATTGCTCTACAAATTCCGTTAATAATTGGACCAATAAAAATTTAATAAACCGCTCTTCCGTTTGACAAGTCATTATCAATTTTACTATATTGAGAATAATCTTAATAGCAATAAGGAAATTACTACAAGGAAACTTTGTAATCAATGAATATTTATGCAAAAAAAAAACGGAATTACAACATGTGACTCACCGTGCAGATAGGTAGAAACAAGCCAGTGACGTAGAGCATCGCACTGGTAACCGTCGAAGGTCGAAATGGATGATATAACGATTCGTCATGGCAGAAAAAGCCGCGCCTGTAGGGCTTTCCAAGGAGGAAGAACATCAGCACGGCCATACTCACTAAAAAAAGGGGAAAAGGTTTATATTTTAACGTCGAAATCGCCTAATGGGTCAGTTATTACCCATTTTTACTCGTCGCTTTTTCAAACATGTGTATATGTAATACAACTAATAGAGCCATATAACGACTGGTAATTCTAACATTAATTCTTTCTAAATATGCAGCATAACCAAGCATGTGCTCAAATAATGTTTTATTTAATTGCTTTAATAACAGTCATTACGGTCGTCTATTTTTATTAATGTACTAGCCACTTTTTAGTTTATGATAATGGTGGTCAGTGTAAGCATCAATCGAATAACCCTTAACCTTTTCCAGCCCAAATGATTATTTTTTAGTAAGCAAATCAAATTTTGAAGAAAAGCTATTTAGAAATAGCACCATTGAGCTGGAAAAGGAAAACACCAATCTATTTTGTATTCATCTCGTCCCAGTGTAGTTTATATTACAGTTATGCGTTAAAATTCAAAATAGACACCCGACGGGGACAGAATTTTAATTGCAAATCATCGGTATCAAAAAATAGAATATCAGTCTATTGATATTATTTACGACACCAGGGGATTACACAAGGAGTTATAGAACCAGATTAGGGGCAGAAACGCATTCCGCCTGTTGCATGACAAAAAAACGTGTTGCCACGTGACAGTATGATAGCGTGTATCGTTCGATAAGGTATGAAATTTCACAGTAACACTTCATTCGTAGCATAGGTGATTCAGACGTCGCGTTGTTTCCTTATCGATCCATAAAACTTCCGAAACATTGACGTGAAGGACAAAATTTAAATGGAGGTTAATTTAAATGTCAACGTATCTTCGGAGAATACGAGATATGCAAAGTATTACACAACGTTTTCAAATTACGTTTTTTATACTGTATTCAAAATCTAAGAGGCATAATATTAACGCAATTAGAAATTCAATTTTACTAACTCTAAATAATAAACAAAATAAAACACATGTTAACCGTAATATTATTATTTATCATGGCTTACTTGGCTATTAAATGATAAAATATAAACATAAATAAAATAATTATTTTTTAATAAATGTGTGCATTCCATTCGGCAAGAAACTAGTCAAACGTTTTATGGTTTATAAAATACGCCTGTGTTGGTTCAGACGACCATTAAAAACCAGTATATTATGCATATTATGGAACAGCCTTCGAATATGATTTCAACACAAGGCTCTCTATTTTCCGGTATTGATTCTTAAATAGACAGTGTTAATACCTGGTGTGCACCAACCTTGTATGATGATTGGTGTACTATGTCAACTGCATCGAAAATTACAGATTCAATAGTTAAAAATTCAACGTATTTACAAAACACATAGAATGTATGTCGACATGTATGCATCAAAAATTATATCATTCCTGTCCTGCACGTTCACATGACATATTATTTACAGCCTTGGAGTATAATAGTAGAACGTGACATGTAATTTTTCGGTATTCATACTCCCAGAAACGATAATGATATACTACGTGCAATAACCAAGCATAATTCTAGAGGCAATCACATTTGTGCGATTAATTTTTGCAACGAGTTCCTCGGAACGAACCTTTGTATATTGGTTTTCTGCATCGCTTAGGAAGTAAAGGGGAGATCGTCGAGTAATTAATTGCACGGTTGATATCGGCATCGTTTTGTACACAAGGATATTACTTTAAGCGTCTTCCCTGTCGTATTTGAATTACGACATTGGTGCGCGATACTTCATTTTCACCCTCGCCGCCGCTGTCGTTGAGCTTTATCAACTCTAGCATTATTTGCCCGTCGCCATATCAGATTATTCTTTGATTAATTACAGCCGACTTTACATCGGTCCTTACCTCATGAAACATCGTTCACTAAATGGTCGTATAAAAATAATCGCCCATCTTAGGTGTCAACAACACAGCATCCATCTCATATTTATTACCCAAGTGTACAAAAAATACGCGTATAAATATTAGAATCGAAATGCATGCAAATAATCCCATGGATATTTGAAACTGGTGGTCAAGTTTATGTACAAAAATAACCCTATAAATCTGCGACGCACAGAACGGTGCTTATTGCACTATTCTGCAAGAATTTTATGTATAAAAAATAACCGTGTTAGTATTACGATGCTGATTCGACAAAACGTTGCTTATTGTATGCTTGTATAAAAATGTTATGTACATAAAACAACCGTATAAATGTTTGAATCACATTGTTAATAAAAAAGTACATGGATATGTGAAACTGGCGGTAATTTTGATGTACAAAAACAACCGCGTGAAAATTAAGATTTTTTATATGTAAATAACTGCATGGATATTAATGGAAACGTAAGGATTTAAAGAAGAGTTATCGACGAATACTTTAGTTTTCGTTATATGAAGTTCGTTATGTAACGAATTTTCTGTTATATGAGAAAATTGTGAAAGATCTTTCTTTCGCAAGTTACCAGGAAGAATTACTCATATTTTATATGCAATAATCAGTCAAAGCCAGTGCTTGCGTTCGCAACAAACCGATAAAGGCTGCGTTTCTTGGTCAAAACAAATAGCTGAAAATGCCACGTTAAATTTAAAGCTTTAGGGAAACAATAAAATATTATAATGCATTTGTGTGATATAATGCATTGTGTGAATGATAATATTATACAGCATTTGTATAATTTATGTATTACGTAAAATAATGCACAATGTTATATACGGAGGTAAAGGTAGTTAAAAGCAATTATAAGAAGTTACAGACATTTGTTGTATTTCACATCTTTAACGTACCAATTTAATATTTTTAATACGAATGACGATTTTACCTTAAAAAAATACATCTTAAACTAAATCGTTCTTAACAGTCGCTGCCAAAAATCGAACACAAATTTCACAGGCCATTCATTAAAAACTTCTCTAAGAAAATATCCAACATATTCTGTACCACATAACCTTAGCGGTCAGTGTTAAACATCCAAGAAACATACTTCCGGGAGTATATCAAATATGTGTTTTCCTCATAAAATTCTCTGAGAACATATTCAATATGTCAAACATAACGTAAGAGATTCAACTGCATACCTGAAATCATTCGATAAAGTGAGAATATTCGATTGTTTCTGTAGCAATTACCCTCGCCGGGAGCAAGGCGATAATGCGAAAATTGCCAGTAATCGAGTTACCGGGTACGTGCTCTTTATCATAACGGGTTTCCATAATTTTCGATAACCACTATCTCCTCTCAGCGGAGCATTTATTACAGCAAGGGTGGATCGATCCAGTGTAATATCCACGGTGAAAAATCGGCAATAAGACAGGAAAATTGCGGTGTGAATACGAAAAAGCCTACCGCATACATAACTCCAGTTTATTTATGAAAATGCTGATAACAGTCTCTATAACGACATGGAAATCGTTTGGTCGAGTCAGCTATTAAGATAATTGTAACTCTGCTTTAAGTAAAATAAGGTAATACAGTGAAGGGTAGGGCTACAAGTCGTGAGATCACACATGGTCATTATTTATATTACTGACTATGTAAGCCAGTGCTTATGGGAATACACTTTCTCAGATTGCTTAAGATAGAACGATAATTCACCGATAATTGTAGAGTGGCTTTTGCCAAGCACGCTGACTCCCAATTGCGTCACATTAACGAAAAATGCGAAGCAGCGATCGAGGAAAAGACAGAAATGCCAAGAGTCCAATCTTCAGACGAAATTTACAACGGACGAAAAACCTTCGTGAAAGGAATTATGGTTTATAGTTTCTTCTTTTTTTTTTCGAAGATAAGATTTACTGTCTCGTCGAAAAATCACACGTAAGGTAATCTGTCGTCTCTGTTTATACTCGCAAGACAAAAAGACAAATAGATAACGCTGAAAAGCCTTTAACGTTGATCGAATAATTATTCATTGTGATCCAAGGAACCATTTTACGTATGTACCTCCAAAAATATAAAAAGGATTTTGCTATCTTTGCATATTTTTTATTTATTACTGCATGCTTACCGATATTAATCGGAAACGTAAAATAACTGGAAATAATTGTTACAGTTCTAAGAGCCTCATTAATAAATTCTGCCAAATTTTTCTGGATATTATAGAAGAGTGGATTGTAATATCCACTTTACACAAAATAGCAGTTATACACATTATCGGTGCAGGACGCTCTGTTCGTGTCACAATCTTTGCCTAACCATTATAGCTTATTACGGGCATAATTAAGTCAATAATTCACCGAAGCCTTGACGGTTCTAAAGTTTACTATTACTAGCTGAGTATACGTGGTTTAATCAAATAGTACTGTATCCAACATCCTACAATTTTATTTCCAAAAATTTTATTTAATCCACTCTCAAACAAAATGGCTTTTTATACAAAGTAAATATCGTCTAATCGTTATTCGATTAAAAAAATTTAATTTGTTTGTTTAATTTATTTTGAGTTACTTTCCAATCACATGTTTTAATTCAAAACAAAATCATTCGAATACCTTTTGATTAAACGTAGATCGTGTATATCAAAATAGTGCAATTTCACACATATATAAGAGTTTATCAAATCTCCGCTAGAATCTGTAAATTCCTTCATCATCTTTAAGATTGTGAAGAGTTTTTATACCTCACTTACTTTGCTAGAATTCATGATACATGGATATTCTTAATCAATTAATTTATAGCCAAATGTAAGGACCATTCACCCATAAAGTGTAAATATTTCCCGTTAACGTTCGTTTACGTTCATTGTCCAAATTAGTTATTCGTAATGGAACAGTCATCTCTATTTTAAAAGCGTACGTCACACCTGTTCGCACCCACACGTTGTGCGACACTTAAGCAAGATAAAGCAAACCCGTGGTTAAACATTCTGCAGAGATTTGTCGCAGGTCTATCAAACGTTCCGATTACAAACTTTTGTACGTTTATTTTAAAAAACACAAACCAAGTTATTTGCTTATGTATGCTGTTTTGATTCATTTTTACAATTTTCACAATCAATTCTCATGTGGAAATATAACCATGTATTTAATCTTATAACGGAGAACATTGAGTTAACTCGTATACACTTTCCTAATTCTGTAATTAAATGAAAAATGTATATAGTGGACTGAATATGAATAACGCCGAAAGACATGGGTGAGTAATATTTTATTATATTATTTTATTAACAAAATGTACTAAAATTTACAATAATTGTATTCTTTTATTAGTAAATTCTTAATTTACTAACTGAATTATTAATTTTTTAATTAACTTCATAATTTCTTGATCTATTAACTAAAAAAAAATTATAGTAGACTATCGGAGAAAAAAAGGCGAACCATAGCAACACCTTATTCGGAGTGTGAATGGATGGCACATTATTTTCTTTCTTAGGTCCCATTGGTTTGCTAAAATAAAAAGAAACCAACTCACAACCATTGTTATTCCATATATACCAATCTATTACGTATTTGCCACATACATACTTTCCTCGCGAATAAAATAGCTGTATAAAAATAGGGCACTGCATTCCGCCAATCGATAACATCCATATAATCACGTAATACATAACGAACGAACACTTCACATTAAATATATCCACGTAAAATACCTAAAAAAAATATAACTCACTGATAATAATGTTAAATAAATCGTAGCTCATTCTTTGTTAACCCTTTATACGTTTCATTTCTAAATCTAGAATTTCCAGTGTTATATTTAAGCCGAGCAAATAGATTTTCTCAAGGATTTAACAACTGTACCGAATGAAATATGTTTAGATGTACGATAACGGTTCTGTAGTAAAGCTCACATCGCCTCGTATCGCATTGTGCATGCGAGGTACTCCATGTCCTCTTCACTTCAATATTTTATACACCGTAACTCGCTATTTCCAACACACTTCCTGTTCGTGCGTATGCGGAAAGCATCATTTTTCTCATTCTCGACAATTCAAAGAAGTCCGTGCACGACCGATTATTGCCAGACTAGAAAAATATTGCATGTACAACTTTGCGAAGATGACTAACCACGCATTATAGAAAAAGTATTCGTTATACTGACTTTGTTGAAACAAGAAAATATTTTATCGGTGACTGGTACATCACATCAAAAAATGCAGAAAAATGCATTGCAGAGACATTATCAAAAGGAAATGATCCTAAAAGTATACGTAAAATATTTTGTTCTTTCAACGATATTATTGAAACGAATCTCTTTCAATCTATTTTGTACAGTTGGGAGATTTTATGGAGTGACTGTTTTGCTTGGCAGTGATCTCTAATGCAAAAATCTCAGTGTGCCTTGGATATTATTTCTACAGTAAGGGAAGAATAATTCGTAGGTGCGTGATGGCGGGCGGGGAGGGGACATACGTTTGGCCATGCGCAGTCCTCTTCATACGCATACAAAAAACGACTTTTTCCATCTTTTTTCAAATTATCAATCGCAAAAAATAAATTTCAAAAAGCACACTTTAACAATATTGTCAAAGGGAGAAAATGTTTCGAGAATTTTCCAGAGAATGTTGAACGACCTAAAGACCTTGGTATACCTTACATATCAGCTATGTAAAATGAGTAACGTATTTTGCCTACACGTTGAGGAAAGTTTTTTACAATTTCTCGTGTGTAGGCTGTTGTTGTCCTCATTAACGATTTTTTTTTCGCCTTCCACTTATGATATGATATGACTCGAATCTTCGAACTTCTAGGTAAATGCCTAACACATCTCTGATGGGTGATACGATCGAACATTGTGTTAAGCATTCCGTTAATGTGATCGATACAACGAATAAGGTAATAGAGTTCACTAAGCTTGTACATAACACGTAGTAATACGCGTAATTCCCTCGTATTTTTTCTTACGCTGCAACCGTTAAGCTGCAACTTCTATAAGACCACGTTTAAAGAGCTACAGTATACATCTGTGCATCGGGTTTGAAAGGACAATTTCGATACAAAATGCATATTTTCAATTAAACATTACTTTCTCTCAAAACAATTTGTATTAAAGAACAAAATGTATTAAAATTCGTGCTGCGCTACGAGAAATAAATTGTGGATAAGCCTTTTGGGCCAAATTTACTTTCATGGAATATATGATACTTTGATCTTTTAAAGATTACAGTGCGACATTTCTGAAAGATTAATGATTTGAAAGTGTTTTTTGTTCTGATATCTAATTTATAAAGTGTTTGTTATTATTATCGATGATTTTTAATTGTTCGCCTTTGTAGAAGTGTTCTAAAGTGTTACTTTGGTAGATGTACATGCATTAGATTCAACGGTAACAAATTTTAGGGTACCTAGTAGCAGACGAGCATAATGTGCACCCGTTAAAAGCTAAACCAGTGCCGTGGGTTTCGACGAAATTGGCTTTGGAGTCTAGTAACGAGGCGGGTCGGTTTATGCTTCTCGACTAACGAAGTTTGAAAGGTCCCGATTATTAGACTGCAGCCATGAAAGATGGGCCATAGTGTAAAACCGGTTACTTCTGTTAGTCAGAATAATAGTAAGTTTCAATTGATTTAAAGCAGACCGCCTCTCGGTATGTATCTCTAGTCATCTTACGACGTATGAATGTTATTTAATATTTTATTTCCATAGCGCCCGTAGTTATTCAATTTCTCTCCTGCATGCTATTTTAAGTTTGTCTGTCTGACTTTTTCTTCGTTCTATAGTCGCTGTCCTCTAAATTTTATTTCACGGTTATCTCGCAATAAGTACATGTTATATAATACTACACTCGCAAAGCAATTGGTATCTGTCAATTTTGATTTAATTATTATCTTACGTATTATTTTAGAATGTATGAGTCATTTAATTCTTTATTCGCGTAAGAATCGTTGCACTTCAATTTAAATCTTATTCTTGTCTTTTATGTTACTTCAAAGTATATAAATACTATTTAATCCTTCATTCGCATAACAGACGTTGTCATTCAATTTTTAACTGTACGATCGTCTTATTACATTACAGACATTACATAATATTTTATTTTGACAACAGCAGGAATTCCTTGAATGAATTTCAATGGCTTTCTGACAATGTATACGTGTTACTCAATCCTTTATTTTATAACATGCGTTACTCTTCAGTTCTGTTTCTATATAAACATAATTTTGTACATTCTTTCTCAATATATTGATACTACATAACTCATAATTAACATAGGGATGGATGCCCTATAATGCTAATTTACAAATAACTCCGCTTCTTTTTAAACTGCCAAAAAAAACAAATAAAACTCACTTGATCTAAAGCAGACCGACACGAAGTCTGTGCAGTTTCAAGTAATGGCATCTTGCAAAGCCTAGGCATTCTTCGCATACTTATCAGATCAGTTTCACACGTGCAGATTTTTTAGGCCTTAAATGTAGACGAATCGATATTTGGGAAAATTACACGAGTAACATTTTTCGACGTCCTTCATACTGAGTTAAATCGATAGAGTGATACTGGACTTATGTATGGACTAAATTATCGGTACTTATTAAGAATAATAACATACTAACAATACTATTATTTACGTAAATCAATCAAATGCAATCAGCGTAAACAGTTTGCAAATCAAGAAAAAATATTTAAAAGTACACAGTGAAACTATCAGATACAATAAGAGACAACATGCGAACGGACGAATGAACATAAGATAGACACCTGTGAGCGCTAACTTTCGACAAAAAAACGCCCTCGACCTACTTTACAAATACAGGGCTGCTGTTACAGCCGGTACTCATTAGTTTTGGTTATCGGTCTTAATTTTTGATGCACGTTATCTTTCTTATTTAAAAATGACCTAATCGTTTCGTTTGCCAATGCTTTTCTTTCACAACACATATTTGCTTTCGCTCGATAAATATCAAGTTGACGTATGCGCTTATTATGCCCACCTCTTTTTCGTGACAAGTATCTCCTCGTCAGATAACATTTCATTGTCCTTCGCGTTTACTACGACACATTAAAAATAAGATTTTACGATCTGTACAAACGTGCGAAATATGGAGGAATGTTGAGAAACAAATTGAGAAACCACCAAAAAATTTAATTACCGCTTACACCTATTATTTTTATACTCGATCCACTTTCTATTCATGAAAATATCAAAACTGGTAAACATAACATACCCATTTTCGCCAGAATAAGTGTAAAATCTAATCATTACGGCGTGCCAGAGAATCTGTTATACGAAACTGTGTCACCACTTCTGAGATTAAATCGATTGAGCTGAAGTGTATTGCTATCTTCTATTTACGATATTGTGCACGATGCCAGTTGCGTTTTAGACGCTAATGGGCCATGAAGAAAATATAATACTGCATTAGAAATGTCTCGTTATTATTACTGAGACATAGCTATCTCATTAACCAATACATAGCTTACAATTTTCGTCTTGCTAGCGGTGTAAAAAGAAAACATAGCAGTTATAAATAAAGCATGCATCCGCTGCCTTGAATATAATACATTTTACATTGCTCAAGGTTCAAATTTAGTCCGAAAAGTCAAGGCAAAGATGAAAGTGAAAAACGTAATTAAAATTGTAAAAAAAAAAGATTTAAAAAAGTTATTTCAGGTTACAAAAATGCACTATTATTCTGTTGTCACAATACTCGAAAAGATCAATTTATGAAATTTGTAAAATTCGTGGTTGCAGTTTCGATTATGTTCACGAATAAAATACAGCCAATCCTTTAAGTGTCAATGTTCAACCACAATGATCCTCATTGCTTATCAAGCGTACAAAGCACCTGCCAATTTAAAGGTTAAGTCCACTTTAACATGAAATGAGCCGCGTGCGGCGCCTCGACTGTCAATCTGACAACGCCGATATAACGTAATCATCGCCCACCGTACCGCCAAGCACAACGAGGGAACCGATTTTACACTCCAAAGTCTGCTCTTATTACAAGTTTCACTTCGAATTTCTTTGTTATGATAAACGGTAAGTACTCACCGACGAAAAGACAGACGAAATCGATAATGAGCTTTCGCAGGATTAATTTGGAGGATCGATCCATGATGACTCGATGGAAAACTAGCACGTTGAATGATCCGTGGACGATGGAAAGTAGCTATTGAAATGCACGTTCGAAGTAGTGAAATGCACTGCGGTACCTTGATGACGTTTACGCGCAGTACTGTGAATATAACGGTTAACGCCAAAGACCGCACTGCACGACGGCTCGGAGTGGACTGGACTGTATGCTCTCCGCGAATCCACGGGTGCCCGACCCGATCGAGATTCGGCCGTGGACTGCGACTGCGCCCAATCGGATTCGTGCGTATGCGTACACGCACGCACGTGCCCACTCGACTTGAATCACAATGGTGCGCAATCTGGTCTCGTTAAATAATGGGTGCCTTCCATTTATTCATTCTCACCGAGATAATCGAAGCGCTTTAAAATACACGCGCCGATCGAAGCATATTCGTGAGATCGTATAAAGAGATGTATGTTGAAATACGAAACTGAACATAATCGTACGCGAGACAAGAGATATTACAGATTGGTATAAATTAATAGCCTGCCGTGTAACTATACCGGTAGATTGGTATAAATAAATAGTCGATGTAATACACATATATATAGTACTGTTGGGAGCAAGGTTCAGAATGCAGTTGAATGTACTAATCATTACGCAATAGGTAAGAACTTTCTACGGAAATACTCCGATTAAGGGTATTATTCTGATGTGAAAAAAATAAAAAAATAAAGGATACATTTTTTTTTTCATTAAAAAAATAGTTCTGAATAAATTCGAAATAATAAGGTCATTACCCCAAGGATAACGTTATCGACCGCTGCTTGTTAATGCGCGTAACAAGCCTTAAGGACAGTCAGGTCATTTTCTGAGGTAAAACGAGATAAGATTACGGGGAGTATAGAAGTGGAGGTAAATATTCCCAACAAACATGCGACTACTTGTATTCCCCTCTTGGCATTTAAATGGGTGCACCTCCTTTCCGCTCGTAATTTCACTATTGCGAGTTTGAGTTTTCTTTTTTTCTTGACGCATTTTTTATGGCATAATTCGCCCATCGACAAGGTGCATGGACCATCCTCTAGCGCCCTCTCGAATAAAGCGTAACCAGCAGAACCCGAGATTTCAGAGTTAGCAAATGAGATAGTTTACATTTATTACTTGACTTTATAGCATTTCGTTGCCCATGCTAAGGTGACTTTTTGGCCCAAGACTGCAAATCTTCATAATCCGAATTTTCTCTAGATCTTAATACACCCGGCACTATCATATCTTTGATTTTTCTGTAATTTTATGTTATGAAAACCAAGATGCAAGTAGGTATAATTAATATTAGTTTACTTCACGATTATCTTTTGTTGCTTACAAAATGAGAAAAAGAATTAAAATGACTATTTTAGTGAATAATCAATTAGGAGTTTTCACGACGTGACCAATTAAGTTAGAATATACAAAAATAAAATATATATTTTAAATATGTATGTTTACTTTATTTTTTTTTATTACTATTACGTCATTTACCTTATTATTAGTCACGACGTGAATGTTCTTTATTAAATATTTTATTTATTATAATAATCAAGACAAAACGCTTTCGAATAAATGGCGTGAAAAACCTGGAACGTTACAAAGACACGCTCGATTACGGAACCCCTTAAATTATTCTACACGGAGTTTATAAAAAATTCTCCACCTATGATACGAGCAAGATTTAAAATTAGATTTTGCGCATGAAAGTAAAGCTTGTGTGTTACACTACTGTAGTTGCACAGGTTAGCTGCTCATCCACAAAGTGCACCTGATGCTTTGCACTTACCACTTCCACCGCCACCCACGAAAAATGCAAACAAAGGTATACTAGAATGCAAACATAATGTGCGCCTACGGACAAAATACATGTAAGACTCAGCTGTCTATCCTAATACAAGTATTACTAGCGATTGTCCTGGCATGTTTAAGTAAACTATAAATATACATAAAAAGAAGACAAGGCAATTGGTGAAATTAATAGGTCTATTCAATCATTCCTATACTGGAACAAAAAAGTAATAAAACTTTTCTGAAGATGTATTTTTGTAAATTACAACATTGTTAGATAAGAGTTACATACATGTACTTTTGACTACTTAGATAAGACTGACGTTAATACTTACACGTATGCAAACAAAATTACTCAACCCTTATATGCTCGACATAGTCCTATATGATTTTGTATTTATAACGAATTACACCCATCGTTAAATTTATATATACATGTCCCTACATTTAGGAACCGCTCGATGTAATTCCAGTAATAATAATAAATAAAGTAATTGATGTGGCACGGACAATAATACAAATAATCCATATTTACAACATGGTCTATGATATAATGTGGTATTATTAAGAATGTGTAGGCGATCATGAAAAAAATTCGGGCCATCAGGCAAATACTCTACTTTCGTATAGAAAGTAAAAAGTCTTGAGCTCGATTTCCGGATCAGCCACGTAGATCGATTTCTTTACCTATTATTATCGCATTTTTTAATAGTTAGGAATTTAATATTTGATATGTCATTTTACAGATTTAAAAAAATTATGATTCCCTTGTTTCTCTGGTTTTTGGTATCAACTACTAAGAATCACGTAGTGTGGAACTTGCTATTATTAAGGCGAAGTGTTTGTAATCATAGATTTATTATTCACTTTGCGTGCAAAATGATCTAGACACAAAATATAACAGAAGAGATGCTAAAGAACATTTATCCTCAAAAACATTTTATCCACGTGTTTATCAAGGTGTCCTTGATTCATTAATTAAATCTCGATGATTGATTTACCCAACAAGATGAGGAAACACACTTAAGAATGTCGATGATTCGGATTCCAATGACGAGACAGGCGTGGCACGGCTATGCATGGTAACGTGCACAAAGGTTGACTATGAGCCTCTAACATATAATACGCCTTTTGTCATACATTTCAAATAACGACTGATGGGGGATTGTCTTAGGATTACCCATTAACGTGTCCTACAATTCCTACAGATAGATTTTTTCCCGCAATTTCGTCAAGTGTACACATTCATTCAGTACCGTTACAATAAATCGAACATTCATTCACCAGAGAGCACTTCAGAGTCGATGCTATAAGATTAGATAATGAAAAAATTGTGATGTTTATGGCAGAATATCTTATCTATAATTAATGCTTCACATGACATGTACTGCATCCTTAATTTGGTGACAAGAAATTTACTTCTAGTCCTTACGGTATGAAGCAATACGATAAGCTATTATATCAGTTAGATGCTGAAAATCGAATTAAAAAATCCATATAAAGAATGAGGTTTTACACTAAAGCGTAAAAATGTCAAAGATATTTATCGTAAAGGAACCATTCAAAAGAGAAATCGCAATGGTGTCATTAAGCGTAGCTAATATTCCGTTACCTTCATTCCAACATAGTGCACCCGCATTCTGTATATAACTCGAAGCTCGTATCTTGATACTAGCTTGAAATAGTTTCTCGTGTCTGGACAACGGTGATACTATCAACGCGCTCTTCCCTATGCATTAGCGATTACAATAGAATAGCATTGTAAATAGCCCAGTTTCGCAAGTGGGACTGTGCGTGAGCGGCGATTATCTCGCTTCTCTTCCTACAATAGGCAGCATTAATTACCTCATGTGCAGAAGCCGTTACAGTCAATGTCCAAAGCCGTAATATAACGCCGATGAAATAGTTTAAACCTCGACCTTTCGGGTCATCCTTCTCGCTTACGCAAGAAAATTTGTGTAAAACAAAGCTTCGACATTACCACGTAAATACATATTGCTTCATTTCACATGAGGATCGAACAGAATACTATTTTTGAAAGGTCGTTCTCAGAGATATTGAAATACCGACATTGATAAAAAGATGTACGAATGTTACTTGCTGAATAGGAAAAACAACATTATTACAAAATGGTAAGTGTATGCATAACAAGTTATTCTGTTCAGAACAATCTCCTCGCAGAGGAACACTCAAAGAAATCGTCCTTCGGGAATCAACTCTATCAATACCGACCACAACTCAAAATAATAGTATTCTCGTCTTCAACTTTTAATAAATCCAAACAATAAAGGAAGCAAAGCACACAATTTATATAAACTAGCTATAGCAAACATGAATAATGCAGTTCACTTATGTAACACATGTATTATGTGGTAAGCTAATCATATGCGATAAATTTTCGGACTTTAATCCATTACGGGTATATACAAGATTTTAAAAGAATACGCGTTATTCGTCCATTTATGCCAAATATACAAATGAATTAGACGGAAAGGAGATCGATATAAGAAGCAACTTAATTATATTGTATTTATTACCAGGCGTTTATGTACAATTACGGTACAGCAAAAAACGGTACATTGTATTCGTTTTTACTGACACAATACTTAACATCTTACATTCCTGTTGATTATCACCAACACAGTAACGATGAGTGAGTTACATATAATACATACAGAGATACGTGTGTACGCCTACACTAAACTACGGTGACGACTGCGCGCTTAAGTACATTCAAAATTCTCGCCGAAGGCGGAGCAGCGCCGTACGCCCTTTGCAACTATTGCATATTCTTCTTCGTTTTTTGCGCTAATTTCATGAAAAAAAAATCAGTCTTCGAGATGTTCTTTGTTAATCCACAACCTTCTATAACTCACGATGACTTTAAAGCAATGTTCCCTTTACGTAATAAATCAAATATAGATTTTTTCCAAGTTCGTGAATTATTGTAAATCAAGGAATCTCTCGCCGATTGCCAAGAAAATTTATTGCTTACACCTAAATTTTTCTCTTCACTATAGAATCGTAATATCACGTCAAAAGGAGGTTAAAGTATAGTCCAAATATGAACATCTAAAAGAAATCTCTGCTATAAAAAGTACATCCACTCGCTGCAAAGGGCGCACGTACACGACGCCGAAGAGTGAATGCTCGGACACGAAGAGTGTGTATACAACTCTTAGAAATATTTACGCTCACGGCGGATTAA
Organism: Ampulex compressa; assembly: GCA_038496175.1. Lineage (NCBI taxonomy): Eukaryota > Metazoa > Arthropoda > Insecta > Hymenoptera > Ampulicidae > Ampulex > Ampulex compressa. The sequence continues at coordinate 11,395 of JBCFXI010001937.1, read as the reverse complement.
AACACTTTTCTCCCTCAGAAAACTACAAAAAATCTGATTGTCAAAATTTCTAAATTTGTGCAACAAAGTAATATTGTCTTTGTACAGCGCTTTTAATGCTGTATGCAAGACATTCATATAAAAAGAGGGAAAAAATTTATTCAAATGACCAAAGTCGAGATATAGAATAACATTAATCTGCCATAATAATTCTTATCGTATGTATAATATTGCATTTAGAGTTAAACTAGCCATACCATTATTTTTTAAATAAGCTTGAGTGATACAAACAAAAACTAATCCCCCATTATTTTATATATTTTTGAAAAAATACTACTAATGATAAAAAAACTTGTATAAGCATAAGTGGCCATTGATTCATAAAAACATGTAGAAAACTGGACTTCTCTTTGTTAGAAAACAGAATTCTGATTATGTTCATGGTGATAAGTGACAAAACTTAAAATGACTGGCACGCGATTGTGAAAATAATAGATTACTGCAAAAATAATGGCAGTTGTTAATATTAAAGCTAATGTTTCAAACTGCGATTATTTCTGTTGTGATCTAATATCTTCATCCAGTACTGCGCCAGTCGCGTCGTAAAGAAATTCGCTCTAACACACGTACGGATTCGCATCGGGCACTTCGCTCTTCTCCGTTTGCTCCCTTATCGCGGCTTTAAACGTACAGCTTCAATAACAAAACTATTGTATAATACGGAGAGATAAATTTGTCCGACCGTTATGCTCGCGTATAACTCTCCGCATCGATTTCACCTTATATATGTATACGTATTTACATTACACAGTTATGGTCGGCATCCATGCTCCTTATCGTTGGCTTTTAGGTTTTTTTCTTTATAATTTGGCGTTATAGATTGCCGCTTGTTTAACACTAGAACTACCAATGTCATCAATATAAGAAAAACTGTAATTTCTTATAACAATTATTTGAAATTCACAAACATGTTATTGTGATTTTCTGTTACATCGGTATTATGTGTAAATGATATAATAGATTCATTTATCTTTTTTATTTGTCCCCATTTTTTCGAAGATATAAATAATATACTTAAACATATCGGGACGGCCTGTGGTTCTAGTGTTAAGCCTTTGCACTCATAATTGGAGTATAGCTCGGCGATTAATATTTTTATTAATTTTGTAGACCACAAAGATAGCTTGACTACCTTGTTACATACTATTAATGGTTTGCAACAACGTCATGCACCCATATAAATTTAATATTCGGTACTTCTGGTTAGTGTGAAATGCATTTTTGATCATCTACTATATATTTCAAATTATAGCTTTAATATAACAAACATTATTTATTTGAAACTATAATAAAATTACATGTACAGCAAAACATTAAGAATTTACCTGCTGTTTGCCGCATGTAGCCGTCTGAAAAATACTTCCAATGTCCCCAATTATTTCTTTGTTTATTTCTGTGAGCGTAAAGCACACACCATGTAAATTTCGATAGAAGTATTCTCAATGGTCAGAAAATTATAGTACGTGTTATAATTTCTTGTTATCTTACTTTAAACACTCGTCTTTACTCCTCGACAAGTTGCATGCACAAGAGGTAAGAAGTAATGCCAACCGAAAAAAAATCTCACGTCGCATATGATTGTTCTCCAATGCAAGTTTATGGGATACCCAAATTTACCCGCATAGAAAGTCGATATCTAATATTCTTAGACCACTAACCTTAGACATACGCGCACGTGTATGCATACGAAAGCAAATGAGCATTATAAAAAAACCATGCTTTGCACATTACATTATGCAGGGAAAAAACTAAGTTGGGAAGTTTTACGTATTTTTATAAAGACGCGTGTGCTAACAGCATTTCAATTTTGTGTGTCGTTGACCTAGTTCATTCTTGCTTTTTTCTCTAGAAAGTACGACTTCAATATAACGTCTTATGCCGTGTCTAATAAGTAAAACGATTGCGTATGTAAAAGTATATTAATTTCTTATCGCGTTATAACTTCAATTTTACTTATAAATGTTGTAAACGACTTTACTTTCAGATAGATTGTTGTTTAATACTATGAGATAAACAAAAAATGAGAGAAATGATGGCTGGATTATGCAAGGAAAAATGATAAGGCATTTGGTGCGGTAGCTGTTGAAGAATCTTATGAAAAATTTTCTTGATCTGGCCACAATCGACAATATCGAAGATCCTGTGTTATTTATACAAACGGGTCACGAAGGCTTATATTAAATAAGAAACGCACGCAGCCATGCTCTAGTACTCCTTTCTTCAGTGCACTATATATGCTCAGCATAATATTATGCATCGCTGCCCTCAAGTACGCCGAATCTCTGTCGAGCGTCTTTACCTTAAAGAAAAATCACATTACACCTGTATACATTTAATCGCATTCTCGAGCTGTTCTTTGGTCGTCTCGCAAACAATCTTCTGTTCATCTTTTAATCACAAGGAGACAAGGATGGATTTCTGATGTTCAATCTCGTACAACGAGCAAAACCATATGGAAGAAATGGTAAAAGAAGGTCAAGATATTTTTTTTTCGTTACTCGACTCTTATCGAGATTTTTGTAATTTTCCTTCTCCCCCTCCTCCCCTTATTTCTTATGCATGCACACATACACTCACTCACATATTCTATAGTAGCACTTTTTTTTTCCAAACTAATAAGCTGAGAAGCACGAAAATATCGTGGTTTCATAGGTATCTGCATCTATAAACTTACAGAAGCTCCATCTCCATTAGTCATCTACGTGGTTCCGATGCGTATGCCATTATGGTGTTGTCCAGGCACCCAGCTGTCAGGATTACACGATAAGGGTGGAAGCTGAGGCAACTCACGGGGCTGATGCGCGTTCCCATGAAACCTTCATGAAACTTTATTGTGTTCAACTGCTGGCCACTTGTATTATATATGTTTATACAAGGATTGGTGGATCCACTAAAATATATTCGTAAAATCGTACTTTTTATGTTAGGTTATCTCACATATTCATTTCCATTATCCTACACGATAATTTTAATAATCTTGCACGATTATTTCTATAATTTCACATCATCATTTCCATAATTTTCCATTCAGTCTTGATTTTCAGTACTTTACAATGATATTTGCACTTACCCAGATAAATAGAATCATAAGACAAAGATTTACAACATAAAACACGCATGTAGCTCCATATGAGACTTACCACGCAAAGATATCAGCAGCTTCATGAACTGCTAATGCAGTTATACCCTGCGATATTTGCACAGTGTTCACGGAACAGTTTTTTCTTAGGTCAAAGATCCTGATGTCACCAGAGGATGATCCAGTGAACAATTGATGCGAAAACTTCTCGGACTTTCTCAAAAATACATTCAATACCCACGCTGTATGTTCTCTCCAAATCATGACTCTAGCCTCCAATGGTGGTAATCTTCTATCAAAAAGCCTAACAGAGCCATCGCCGCAGCCCACTGCCATCATATTGCCTACAGTAGAAAAGGCATTTAAAACAGTAAAGAATAAAATTTATCGTAACTCAATGAGTCTTAGTCTACATTTCAAAAACAAAAGAAAATTGTTGAAAATCCGACCTGTGCCATCAACGTCAATACACGTTGAACAACAATCAGCTGCCGTAGGTATGTCCTGTTTCTTTAGTTCCGTTTCTGCATCCCAGAGCCTAACGACACGAACATCGCCCGTTACGGCTAACGTGAGGGATCTTTGCTCCCATTTAGTAACTAGTCCAGCTGTTGCTGCAAACGTTAATATTTAGTATTCAACTAAATTGAATCCAAATGAATTTCATAAAAGTTAGGAGGAAACTATATCATGCATCGGAAAACATTATCAATTAATATTCGCCTAAATCGCATAAAAACTCAGTAATGATACGATTGCTTATAAAGTACATACAGTTCAGATACATTCAAACATAATACTATAATAACGCACCAGTAGAAGTTTTAGTCGATAGCTGTATATCCGCGAGTGCCTGCCAAGCGGTGAGCAATATCGGTTCTCGGTTTAGTACACTATTGTAATTTTTCCATATTCTCACTGAACCATCATCCGATCCTGCCATTAGTAATGTCATGTCATGAGCGTTTATAAACTCCAGCGCTGATACGCGTGACGTCTTTTTGCCATGGCTCGCACAATATGTTAGCTTTGTACCATTCTGATAATCCCATATTCTGCAAATAGAAACCTCCAGCTATGGATAGCGAGCGTATGTATCATGATTAAAAAATGTTTGTATTATTAAAAGTCCATCATAAACTATCTAATATTTTTAGTCTTTATGCATAATATACCACAAATTGTCTCTTATAAACGGTTAAAGTATAGCAAACGTAAATGACAACCAAATTTTTGAGTACGTCACATATCTATGTTGACAAAATTTCAATTAGAGTTGTCATCAAATAGTTACACTAGTACCGAACGTATTTCAGAGAGAAAGCAAGAGTAACTCAAATACCCAAAATGATCCTTCAAAGCCACAGCCAAATGCTGCTCGAACGGATGGAAGGTTAGCGCTTCTGGCGAATAAGGACCCCTCGTATGGAATACCTGAGATTCCAGTCTGCTCTGCGATGCCCTAGGCTGTTCCTCTCTTGCATCACGTCTTTGCTTTCTATTCCGCAAGTATCTAAAGATTTAATGCATATTAAGGCATCATTCATTTATATACAATGAAAACAATGTGACTATTGGAGTAATAGTATTTTTCATAGAATCTTGTGAGTATTTGATAAGATATTTCCATAAAATAATACGAAATATAAGGAATATATACCGCCATTCGCGTTCATGATGAGCTCTACTCTCCATGTCATTAGTGGATTCAGTTTCATTTTCTAGGCTAACAGGCTGAGCAAATTGTGCGCAACTCCATTCAACAAACAGCGACGTCGTCAATGGTGTTTTGATACCTGGGTCTTCATCAGATTCTTCCGATATCTGAAGAGAGTCGAAAACACAAATTTGTTCTATATATGTAATGTATGCTTCTAAATATCTAGAAATTGCCTTTCAACAAGAAATTGTATAATATCTTAATACTTTATCTACTATATACTACCAAAAAATGTATATTTCTTACTGTAATAGGAACTGGTTTTCTTGAACGATTTCCATGTGGTGGTACTCTTGCAGTTCGTAACAAATCAGAGCCAGAGGTAACAATAGGTGGTGAATCTCCTTTGCTATTGCTTAAAATCAAAGGAAGAATTTCTCTTTAATATACAGGACTGTTACATACAAAGTAAAATCCGTTACCTGAGATAGGAAGTACGATTCGAGGGAGAAGGTGGAAGAGATAAAGATGAAGAAATTTTTGCCTCTGTTACTTCTTTGGGCATAGAAGATTCCTTAACCTGAAATTAGATAATTTTGCTGTTCCCTCTACAAACATGCTTTAAGAGAACAATTCTTTAGAGATTCGAAGGCTCCGTCAGGGATCAGCAAGTAATTCTTCAAATTGCAATTTGATTTGTTATTTGACTTCATTATGGAAAATAGGATAAAAGTTTGTACTTTTAATGTTTGTAAGTCGAATTTACGATTGTAATAATTCAGGTAGTAAAAAATTAATAGTATTATATGTAAAAATATTTTTTATCTTGTACTAAACAAATATATACAATAAGACAAGATAGAGAAAACTACACAAAAGATGACCTTAAACTGATCAAATGTAAAGACCACTGTTTTAAGATATTTTGGTTGCATTACCTGATTGCGAATATGATTAGTAACTTTTTGAGACATTGCACCCACAGCAGGATGGGGATCATTATCGAGACCACATAATCCATGCCATAATTTCATGTAGACACTACCGTATGAGAGACTAGGTAAATTCCCAAGAGAGCTGTGACCTACAATTTTAAACATGCCACCTTACCCACTTAATAAAAGACACAAATTATTTGCAATTTTTGTGTAACATATCCATGTTATGTGCAATAGCAAAAGAGGGCCTGCGTGTAAATCAAAAGTACAATAGCTAAGGAACAAAAGATACTCTATGTACGAACATGCAATGGAATTTCCAATCATTATTACCAAGTGACTCGCAAGGTTTCCTCACGAACTCCCAATTATTCCCTGGCATACGAATGAAAAAATATATATAACCGTTATCCACAGTAGCAACGAATTAGATTCTACTACGGAAGTATAACAAAGGACATTGTAATTTACCTAAACTGCTGATAGAGGACGATGATGATACTCGCTTAATGCGATCTTGGCCGAATCCATCTGTAGTATCTATTGTATACATATTATTGGGTGAAAGCATTTTCAACCTATCTCTGGAACCAATGCGCCTCATTCCACTGAAAGGAGATAAAGTTTCAACAACAAGATCTTTTCTACTATTTTCTTCAGCCAATGCCAAGGTCACAAAAGAGTTTTCAAAATGTAACACCATCCATTGAAGTGCCACTACTAACTCCTGAAAAACAATTCATCCAGTTTTTACAGAAAGACAGATATGATATGAAGATCTATAGGTAGAATCCTTTCCAACATAAACTTACATACTTTTCTAACTAGAGGGCACATATCATGTGAAACTGTGTTAATTAAAGTTATAGCGATAATTTGATCAATATTGTTTGCATGCTCGCTTCGGGTTGTTACGCTATTTATAAATGTACCCAATGCATAAACACTGGCTGCTCGCACCTATATTATAAGATAACAAATTTCATTTATGCTTGAACCAGCAAGGTAGGTAACTAAAAATCTTTACCTCAGGAACTGGATCTTGTAGTAGCATAAAGAGCTTTTCGTGAGCAATATCTCTGACACCGCACCATCTGGCTTTGTCGTAATTGTGCCACAGCCTTGCAAGACACAGACACAGCCATTGACGCAATAAAGGATTTGTATCCCCTAGTTGTTCTAAACAAATTGACACCAGACTACCATGATTTGCAGCCACCTGACCTGGTCTATAATCATTCACAATGCTTGCCAAGACAAATGCAGCCAATGTCCGATGCTCGCTCTGGAAAAAATTAAGACTAATAAAACAATTTATTTTTGTTATCTGTTTAAAATATAAACTGCCCATTATCAGCCACTGTACCGGTACGGAAGCATCTTGTAGAACAGACAAGAAGTATTTGTGACCACCATCTCGTACAAGATCTGCTTGGCAAGTCTATAAATCAAATCTGTGCTTGAATATTAAGTTATATATATATAAATAGAATGAATTTAATGTTGTAATGTAAAAGTTTTGTAAGGAATTTATGATGTAGAACTTACACTGTCGACAGCAAGGATTTTTGCCCATATGAAAACAAGCAGTGGTCGAAGTTCTCTAGCATTACTTTGAAGTAATTTCAAAACGTATGGAAATATGCCTACGCTGAGTGCTAAGTTTACAGCCCATGGGCCGAGGTCCAGAAAGCGACCTAATAGCTCCAATGCCCTAAGTCTATGAACTTGACTCAAAAGCACTTGGAGGACTATTGGAAGTTGTTCAGGTGGGTTACGACTCTTTGATCCTAATGTCAGCCATACTTGAAATGCTGTGAGCTGTTCTTCAAAGAATGGAGAGTGCACAAATTGATCTTCGTTCTCCAGAATAGATGGTAATTGCGCTAAGCAAAGATCCAATGCCAAATCCCATGCTTGCCACATGGGATGCTAAATGGATCAATATGTGCACAATGTAAAAGTTTCATATTGTGAGTTTGACAAGAAAAAAAAATAGTTTATCATAAAGAAAGTACCTGATAAGTTGGTGGTAATTTTGGGCAAGACACGGGAGTACAATCATATGATCGAAGTATTCTTTCAGCGAGTAAAAAATTTCTAAATAAACTAGCAACTAGCAAGTCTTGTCTAAATAATCTCTGGAATAAATCTGGAAATAAAATGTACAGTTTCCATTATCTTTATCCCATAGCTCCAAAAATTAATTTTTAGGCAAAAACATTCACCTCTTGGTAAAGTATTCCATGCTATAGTATCCGTAATGGCTGTAAATATCCAATTAAGTTCCCCTAACATTGTTCTCCTGTCCGTCAATTGTCCTGGAATTCTACAAACAGATAATGTAATATTACAAGCATTAATGATCAATGCACATATAGTTAAAAATACTCACTTGTCAATGAGATCTAATGATATCTTGGGTACTAATTTAGATGTATTCTGCATAACAAACCTTTACAAAAATAACATTTTGTTATAGTCAAATAATTCATCAATGTTTGTTTATTTATCTATACGTCTTACCAACGTAATGCAATTTTTATGGGCGTTGTAAGACATGATGTAAAAATATCTGCTGGCAAATCTGGATTCATAGGCAAAATTTGATTGGCTGCACATGCTGCCAATTGAATACAATTCTTATAAGATGGCGCTGCTGCACCTGCTACTCCTGTTGCACGATTTTGTTGAACAGCTTGCTTTTCCATCTGCGAAACAATATAGTTTGTTAATGATCTATGCAAGAAAATGCACATCATGAAGATCAATTTAGATGTAATTTTAAAGTTAATAGTTTTGCAATGCACTGACTCTTTCTTAGTCTAATGTTAACTTTTGAGGCAGCGCATCAAATCAATCCTGCACGTATGTGCATTTATTAGTAAATTTGTTATACCTCATATTCTTTTTCATGTTGATCTGCAAACTGTTGGAAGGATTCCACAATAATGCCAGCATTAGAACAATCGTATACATAGATACTAGGTGCACCCATCCATGTCTGCAGATCATACACAGACAGGGGAATGTATTGTGTATATGTCTGGAACATTAATTAGTTGTTCAATAATTTTGCCAATTTTATAGACAATTTATACATAGTTATTCCCTGTGTTTCTAAATTTTATACTTGAGCTGGTGCTGGGCTGTTTTTATATTCTGCCAACTTACTCTATTAAATACCCATATCTCCCCATTACTAGTTGGTTTAGGTACTCCATGACCATTGTAATGAAAAAGAACTCTCTCTTCCTTAGCATTTCTTCTCAACGAGGTACATAACTTCTTAACTTCCTCAACAGTAGGATCCAAGCTCTGTTTATAACGAGCACGTGGTTGCCATCGTTCATATTGCTTTTGTAAATTGGAACCTATAGTCTCAAGCGCTTTTTGTGGGCTCACGGATAAAGGATCTGAAAAGTAAAAAAAAATTCATTCTTTTCTTCAAGACTAAAAATTTCTACATAAAACTAGAAAAAAAAACATACGGGCATAATTTATGTGAAAACAAACAATACAAAGTTCTAATTTTAATGTGAAAATTGAATGACAGAGAATGAAAATTGTTCATAAAATTGACATGATATGTCAGCTTTATATATAATTATTATACAGTTCAAGTAAGACATGTAATTAAATGCAAATAAATATGATTTATGATAAACAAAAAAGGGAGCAAAATAAAACAGTATAATAAGAGGAAAAAATAAATGTATAACAATCAGTTTAGCGCCGCCTAGTGAGATTTGTTGAACATCCATCGGCTAAGGATGCTGTCATACACATGCATAACCTCAAAATCTCATTACATAGTGGCAACAGCTATGGGACTATAGTAGAAATGTAAATAAACTACAATAACTACCAATCCAGCATTCGAGCCTGGCACAGGGCTGGGTCTTGACGATGTCTGGTGGATCGACTCCCACATTCAAGCAGAGCACCAATGCCACGCTGACAGTTTTCATCTAAAAAAAAGGAAGAGAAAAAACAAAAAATACAAACTTATAAAACCGTTCCTCGATAACAGTGATATCGGGTCTCAAAGGAGAAAAGAAAAGATGTGTAAAGGAAAAGAGAGGCACATACCCGTTCTTTCATACGCCAGGTCTGCGTGATGCAATTAACCCCCTCGATCGTAGCTGTGTGACGATTTTTCCCAAATGCGATTGGTATCCTCCAATCGTCCTCTTCGTTCAAACGCGAACACTCTTCCTCGTGGCATGGCTTTGTAACTGCTACTGACATCGTCAGCCCGTGACTCACGAAAATTTTGTCCGCCAACGTTAAGCGGGATGAAGACACACTTTGGTAGCCGGGTATCCCGGAACGACTTTACGGGAGCATGAATTTCCACAAACAGTTTGGACGTATTCAACGAGCGGTAAATGCGGAAAGGCGGGTTAATGCAGCACAATTTTGTAAGTTTACCTCATCGACCGCCATGTTACTATTTTGTTCAGATTACCATTAAACTCCCATGGTGCATAGTATGATGACTAAGTAGCAATGATCGTGCACTGATGGCGCCACTGCTAATTTACGTCGTATCTACAGACCGAATCAATAATTTGTTCCAAGACCCCTGCAGGGGGGCAAGGAGAAGCTGGAATGCGACCGTGGCAGTGTCAGGCGGCTAAGGCCAATTGATCGAAATTTATAGACTCTGTGATCGACACGCGCTCTATTTACAAACTGTGCAGGAATGTATAATTATGGTTGGTATAATACACATTGACATATTTAATTGTATTATTCGTAGAAACGTAGAAATACAACATTATAGAGCCGAATATAACTTCTTGATAGTCTAAGAAGGTGGGAAAAGAACGAAATATCTTTTAAAATTGAAAAAATGCCTTTCAAGAAGAAACTTTTGCATCAGAATTATTACAGATAATGATTTTGTTACATTTATCGATTAAAAAGATTAAATCAAGTAATTATGCGAGGACTGATTATTAATTGTTATTTTTCAGAGCTATAATGCACTTTTTCAGAGTTGTAAAATGGTTCTTTTTAAGATTATGGCACGGTTCTTGAGTGAACTACAATTTATTTTACATTGGAACAATTAGTCAATCAATTAATATTACGAAATCGTTATATGTAATGATTCTGATAAAATGTTTCATCTTAAAGGACATTTTTTCAATTTAAAAAGGTAGTTTGTTCTTTTCTCACCTTCTTGGACTAGCAATAAGTTATATTAGGCTCTGTAATATTGTATTTGTACGTTTCTATGAATAATACAATTAAATATGTCAATGTGTATTGTAACAACCATAATTATATATTCCTGCACAGTTTGTAAATAGCGCGCGTGTCGATCATAGAGTCTATAAATCTCGATCAATTGGCCCTAGCCGCCTGACACCGCCACGGTCGCATTCCAGCTTCTCCTTGCCCCCCTGCAGGAATCATGGAACAAATTATTGATTCGGTGTGTACACACATCACATTTGGAATGCGATCGTGGAGGTGTCTAGTGACAGAGACCGGCTGGACCTGTTTTACCGATTCTACGCTCAATATGCGCGCGATTTACAAATTGCGCTAAAATTTATAATCTTGCCCGGTATAATATATATTGATATATATTGTTGCATTGTTCATAAAAACTGGCGAATATGACATTACGAAACCTAATATAAGTTATTGGCAGTATAAGGAGAT
>JBCFXI010001936.1:0-34921 GCA_038496175.1 Ampulex compressa | reverse complement strand
ATATCAGCTCTCAAGACATATAATGGTTATGCGGCTTAAGTGTGAAGTTGGTTTCGAAAAAACGTAATTGAGTCCTCTGACGGGAAAAAACGAAATTACTTTCCGAACAACCCAATATATAGTACTGTATAGGATATATTAAGAAATTAAGAAGGGCGAAGTAAAATTCAATGTGTACGAATAATCGTGTGATTTCTAGAAAATCCTTTTCGACTGTTCGAAGCTATGGATCTTATATAATGTGTCGACACAAAATCAAGCGTTGATCGACATCGATCCCCATCACTATCCACATCACGATACTTAACGCTAGTACCTCCAGCAACTTTCTGGGCATATTTAGAACACCCGGTACATCTTTAAAAAGAAGGGGAGAGTAAAGGGAAATTTCAGTAAATCAAAATGATGATCCAAATACTGTATGAAAATCATGGAAAATCTTAAAAACTACATCGTTATAAAATACTACGATTTTTTTAAAAAAACGACTGAGCAGTCATTTTGACTGGTTTGGCATCGAATCGATGACTTGCTTTAACATTCAAAAGTCGTTCGAAAGCAATTCCTATGAAAGATCCGATGTCCATGCAAAGATGCATCTTCGTACATGCAAATGCACCTGCAAACATATTCATCCGAGTATCTCGTCTCTCCGTATCGGTCGAGTATAAAACCGTCAAAGTCGACGTTTCGAGCAAGCAGAAATCTCCATACGCGGTGCATCCGTTTTCCTCGATATTGCGGAAAAGGAAAACCATGCGTTTCGAGAGTATTTAATCACGGACCGCGGTCGCGCAGAATAAATTCGCGTGGCGCGCAAGAGAAGAGTTTTCGCGGTACGTGTCCTTCGACCCGCGCAATAAAAAAGTAATCGATATTCCGTGCTCATTTTATTCCTCCAAGTAACTCATGTCTTCCCTGCCACCGCAGAGAAATTCCGATTCCGGAAGATTTGCGGTATGAGCAATGGTTATGTAGAACGTGTTCGCGTTGGGCGCCATGAAATCTTCGCGGAGTGTTTCCTTCGTTCTTTCAAAAAAAAAGAGAAGGTAATCGTAATTCAGGAGTTACGTTGGTGCAGTGCATGGAGACTGGGACCTCCGAGCGAAAGATCCAGACTTCGAATCGCGCTCGTATCGCCTCGAGAGATTTTTCCATGCGATACTCCATGTTGGAGTTTACTTTCACGGTAGAACTACTATAGTCCTAAAAAGTACGGGTGGGGTATTTTTTCAAAAAATTACAATGGTTCCTGAGGACGCATTTTTATTAAACGTAGGGTATCCTGTTAATATATTAATATTTCTTCTTCCTTTGCTTTTTTTTTTAAAGATATAGGTGGTGTTCAAAATATGGCCAGAAATTGGTCGATAGCTCTAGTATTAATGACACTATAATCGATCGCTATTTCCATATATCTAAATGTATCATAAATGTTCAGGAATAGAAAGGGGGGGGGGGGAGAAGATATGAAGCAAATAGATCCGTGGAATCATTTCGAAGAAATAATAGAGCTTTCTCCTAAATATATAGTCGCATATTTCGAGAATTTTGACGGACAATTAGAAACGATATTTTGATCACTTTAGCAGTTTCGGTACTACGCATTAGAAGACGCAGCATTAATTCGTACGGACGAACAGCTGCGCTAACACAGCACTCAACCGTCAAAAAATTCTTAAGCTCCGAATAATCCCGCTCCTAAATTTGTTAAAACACTGAACGACGTGAGTAACAAAAAAATCAAACGACGTTAAAAAGGTCCTCAATATTGTACGTTCTCGGAATTCGAGGAAAAAGAGCAGCGCTTACATTTCAATTTTTTATGTCTTATCCTCGATCACCTCGACACGCTTGTCGGGATATGATAATTCCCTCTTTGAAAGCCCTTCGAAAATTCGCCGGTTAGCCAGCGGCGTCGACATTGTAATGCCGCGACTTTAATTTCCATACATTTGAATATTTGTTTTAAAACCCGCTTAAAAAATCCCAGGCCGTATATGCGTTTGAAGCGGAAATTAATTAAACCTCCTGGAAGGTGCGATGACCGGCGCTCCTTTTTCGTGAAAATAATCGAAGACTGCACTTTTGTTCGTACGAATAATCCTCGACGTTCTGTTAATGTAATTGAGTGACAGTAAGGTTTAAAGACCAAAGCGACATTTCCACGAGAATTTCACGCTGGCGATACTTTAATCTTGTATGTATATATAACTTTGTATAACTTTCGTTGATCATTATATATAATAAAACTATTTTTCGGTCGTCTAGTGATACATTGCATATATCATTGCAGATTTTCTTTTTAAGTCAAGCAATAAGAATAACTTGTCCGTGATACTTTTCGCGTAATCCTCACATCATGAAAGTGCGTACTTTAGAATCTTCCATTACCATCGCAACCTGAAATATCGTATTTTCTACATTATTTTTATACTTTAAACCATCGATTTTTTTTTATAAAAACTAAAATAAATGCGGGACTCATTATTTTATCTCTATTATACTCCTTTACACTAATACACAACGTAAACGGCATTGCTTAATATTTCTCTAAACTTATTATTCTCTTTCAATTTGAGTCCACATAAAATATACTTTATCTATTTCCACGTTGTTAAATGAATGACGGCAAAAAGTTCATCGACGCTTCGAGGGTTAGAGCGAAGAATAGCTCCGTAAAAAACGCGCTCTACATCGGGAAAATGTTTTCCCCGGCGATTGTTGCCAAGATCATAAAAGAAGAACGGCGAAAGCCTCGAGGAATCGTCGCCTAATTCCCATTGTTATCACACCGTCGACGTTTCTCCCTCTCCACTTCTCTCTCGCCATCCTAGAATTGCTAATTCCTCGTCCTTATCCACCTCCGGGGCTCTTCTTTTTCGAAAAGCACCGCGAAAATTCCGATTATCGGAAACCGCTTCGACGGGAGAAGAAATTAACGCAGCGAAGCCGATAAGAATTAAGAATTCTTCGTTAAACGAAACGATGAATAAGCACTTCGAATTCCTTCGATAATCGCTAACCGCGTTACCGTTTGAAATATTCCGTTAATTAGGCGCGTACGCCCGTCGCGCTTGGATTTTTATTCGTTAGAATTTTGCGCGAGTATGCGAATATATTACGATTACACAAATATAATGGAACAAAAGGAGAGATGATATTTAATGACCATCATATACGGGTCCTATTAATTAATTAATCTCTGGTACCAGAAGAATAACTAAAGGACGATATCAAATCGAAAAAACTTGATTTCACGAAAAAGAGTGTGAAATTCGGATATGCAATTGCATCTATTCGATGGAAGGGAATGTAAAATATAAAAACTCAATTTCTTTGTTTTTCCAACCGACTCGCGACACTGTGCGAAGCAGGGATCGTATATGGCGGAAGGCGCCAAGTAATTTTCCGGAGTTTGGCGGAATTCCACGCATTAGATACGGAGTCTCGATGACATCGACGAGAATGCAGGAGAATGAGTCGATCGAGGTTTCGAGGAACGACGAAAGTAGCGTCGACGGTCGAATGCATCGAGAATGAACATTTCGAGGGAAATGATGGAGTTACCGACAAAGGACGGACCGACGTCAGAACTGATCCACCTAAATTTCATTGAAATTCCGTGGATTATCGATCCACGTCTACATACCAATCTCTGGAATTTTCTTCGGAAAACTGCTTTACTTCGGGAAGCGAACGAGGCTAACGAATGCTCTGCCAATTTGACTGGCATCAGAGATTTGATCCAAAGAACTTTAAGAACAGGATCCTGATTTAAAATATTATTTTTTGTTTCTAAGCGATAAAATAGATACGGTGAGAAAATCTTTCAAACAAAGTAACATCGAGTAACGACAGATTTAATTTCTATGATAATAAATCACTGTTTTGAGAAGCTCCAGGAAAAGAAGCGTGGAGCAAAGCGTAGAAGGCATGAAGCGTCGCTGGTCGAAGCGCATCGAACCCCAGGGGGGCCATATCGTAATGTAAAGGTAATTCAAAAACAAAAGTTACACTACGTCATAGTTCGCGAACTTTTTGAATTACCCTCGTATGTTTCTGGACCGGAGCAAATTATCCGCCGTTCGGTGGACATCGACGTGGAAATTTTACGGAAGAAAGATCCGTAATACATTGGGAACGTGGGCGATGGGCGTGGAGGGTGGAACGACTTGGAAGTTTTCCAGGCTCCGTGAAAAGTAACGCGGTTTCCACGGCTCCTTCTTAAGTTCATTAACATAAAATACACGATACATCTGACTTTCCTCGGTTGGCGCACCGGGTAAATTTCCTCGATCGTATACGCCTTGGCTCCGTTCTCGTTGGCTTCGAGAACTCGGGTAAGATTCATGCAAAAAATCTACCTTTCTCGAAATTATAGCGATTCCTGTATCGACATCAGCCGCTAAAAATGAGTCTTACTCTTACTTGCTTTATTCGCTTCATTTTTAGTCGTTAAACCAGCAAACACGAATCGGTTTAATTCGAAAACGACTGATTTTCTCGAATAAATTTTAGATGGCGATACGTCATTAATAATGTCATTAATATCAAAAGAATAAAAGTGTACGAATACGTGCGATAATTGTTTCGAGAAGAAAATTTCAGTTTACTTATCCAAGATTCTGTTTTCTTTTACGCGTAAGCGAGTTCATTAGCAATTAGTACAAGACTGATTTTATTAAGAAAAAATTTGTACACTCTCGATTAATTAATCAGTTACTACGCTTCTTATCGGATAATGAAATTTCTGGAATTCTGGCTTTCCTCTGGAATTCCATATATCGTACTTTCGATTCTATCGTATATACCTTTCTTTGGAATTTTGGGGCGTTTTACAACGATTACGATTAACGACTTTCTCCAGTCGATGTTGAAGCTTATCGATGAAGATCTCGGGGTTTTCGTTCGTCAACGAGAACGATTCGACGACCATGGCTGAGAATCCAATTAAGGATCTCGAGGATCCTCCTGTAAGCGCAGCTGCCGCTGCGCCCGAATTTCCAACGGATTCGGGGACAGTTCCCGAAGGACCAAGGCCAACGGAAGCGGAGCAGCCATTCCGTCGATGTGCATTTCGCGATCCTCGCAAAAGTACGCTGTCAAAACAGTCCATTTTATGACGATAAATAGCATTAAATCGTTTACACTCAACTCTTGACGTAAATCTTCGAATAGGTTGATGTTGTATACAACGTGTTTAAATTATGTTTTATCAATATTTAGTACTTTATATACTTTTATGTACAATTCACATACATTAAGCATTTAATTTTTATCCTAATAGCATTAATAAGCCCCCCAGCTTAAAAACAAAACGTTTGCGATGTTTCAAATAAATAACGTATCAAATGGAGATACTCTTTGCTCAACGAGACCTTCAACCTATCCAAAGATTTTAATCGAATATAACCACTTCTCTCTCCTCTTTTATTCATATATAATAGTTAACAAAGGAGACGTATACTAGTCTTCGCGAGCAATGACTCCAAATATGATGGACTAAACGAACACAACCTGATTAAATCTGTATCGAGTTACTCATTGGATTTATACCCGTATTAATAAACGCTTAAATCAAAACGGAATGTACGAAGGATGTTCAAACGAAGAGCGAGAACATTTCCTCGGACAGCCTGCATTATTTAATAAGAAAGGTCGCCGGTTGTCGAGCAAGCGTCAACGGATGGAAGCCGGGAAATTCCTGGTATCCTGGAGCGAGGGGGCAATTTTCATAACGCCGGGATGAATAATCTAAAAAGTCGCGGCGGAAGTTGTCCAACGGGACGACGTTGATGCGAAACGACGCGGGGGGAAAAGAGTGAAAAGGCATTTTGAAACTTCGTACTCTGGCCGCCCTTACTCACGAACGGGATACGCGAGAGCGCCGGTTAAACGAATCTGAAAATGGACTTTGTAAATGGAGAACGTCCTAAAATCTGGGAAAACCGTCGGAGTCGCTGAAACTCCTACGGGACGTCCGATGGAACACTCCATTTATTTAAATGATCATTAATTCATTGCTCGCGAAAACAATTTTGTCGAAATTCGGGCTTTTCCACGCTGCCTCTCTTGAGTTTTTGCTTGATTTTATTTAAATGTTCACGCGATGGAGGACATTACATATTCGCGAACAGGTATGCGTGGGATTGTGAAAATAGTCCGGCCTGAGAATGAATAAATATTTTAAAGGGTATAAGGAATAGTGTTTAATTTTAGTAGTTTAATTTTAGGTGACGCATGCTTTTGATATATTGGTAACGTTCACGCTTTGTAAATAATGATTAAATCGATACGAGACAAATAGAGTTGTTTTATATCATCCCCCAGCCTGCATGCAGATCCACGTGAAATCGGGCCGCGTTCGGATTCGAATAGAATCCTATCTGCAAGTTTAATATCTGCGCTGGTACGAAGGTGGGTCATCCATTGTCTTCGCTTCATTATTCAGCGACTTCCAAAACTTCCTACTCCGTTTCCCGCCAGGAGAGTGGCTCTGAATGCTTTATATAGGCTCGCCAAAGATGCAACTTTTATGGCCTCCCACGGGCCTACGATTAGAGAGGCCGCGTTTTTGGGGTAATAGGATTTTCGGCCCGACAGTTCGAGGAATTACGCCCTCTTTGCCGCATGAATCTTTCGCGCGCCACGTTTAGAGGGTATAAGGATTTATCCTTGGATAATGGAACGTAATCTCCCGTGTCTTTTGCGCGTGCTTGTACAGACGATGAGTTGGTTTTTTCGTGCGCTCATATTGGAGCATATTTTTCCAAGATCGGTTAATTATGTTTTTTTTTTTTGGTATTGTAAGCTTCCACTACTTTGGTTATTTGCCTCGATCATTGTTTGACATGCGATAACGTAACGAGTTGCGCACTGCACCAACGTTTCAAGGTCGATATATTGTTCTGCGATTGTACAGAAGCTGGTCGATTTTGGTTTCCTTTAAATCGTGAATTTGTTTTTATGCTTAAAAAATGATCGTGGGTGGATGGGCGTGAGAATATCCAACCACGCATTGTACCTGCACTACGTACACGTACACGTCCCCGTGGTACTCCGAGGCATGGAACCATTTACGATGATGGGATATCGGGTTCGTACCGTCTAATATCGTTGTCACACATATCCGATTTCCATAAATTTAGCATGACATTTATGATCAGCGAGGTAGCGTAGGATGCCAGGAGCCGCGCCTCGCATAATCCACGAGCTCTGTTTGCCATTACTTAAGGCACTCGTCGTGGCACTCACTTTCCTACTCGCTCCTCGCGCCTCTTTTTCGCTCCTCCTCCTATATCTCTCTGTGTCTCTGTCTCGGCCTTTGACCCTTTCTCTGCCTCCATCTCTCTTTCCGCCAAGGCTCTGCGGCTTGCCATCGTTTACGAAGTATTTGTCTTTATTTGCATAGTATTAATCATCCGCGGTTTATCACGTGCACGGGGAGCAAAGGCCAGAAAGCGCGTTTTGATGTATACAAAAAATTCCCGCGCATATTTCGACAGGAACAACTCTCCTCGTACGATCAGACATATTTGCGGTCGAAGAGAAGTTCGTGATCATCGAAAAAATTAGTATATGTAGCAGTAAATTATATTTCAAATAGTCTAAGCTCGATGTTGAAGGAAAAGAAGACTATGTTATAATAAATATGAAGATACGACCAGCCCTGTCCAACTTTATCCAACTCTAACCAATATTAATTCGTATCTCCTCCAAAGCTGGACTTACACCGCTCGATAAAAAAAAAACGTCTCGAATATTCATCGACTTCTCGTCTCTAAAGAGCACACTCTGTCGAAAACATTAACCTTCCTCTTTGCGTAAAGGCCAGGCGTTAAATTCGTACGGCTACTTATTAAAAATAAACACCGGCTTCGAGCACGTACGCTGTGCAAACTCGGCGGAGCCTTCTGTTCCTTTGGAGAAAACGTCCGAAGCTGCGTTACCAAATACGGGCCCAGTAAATGTTTGTCGATCTCCCTCGGCCGATGAAACGCCTCTCGTAATACGGTTTAAACGAGTCTCTCGCTTTCCTATTAGCATGGCCTTTCCTCGGCGATTTCGAATACTTTCTCAACCCTCTTTTGTTTGCCCTCGAGGAACGCTTGCGCGCACTCGAAATTCTGCTGAAATTCGCGAGGACCGCCGCTTTTTCGTGACTTAGCGGATTTCGTGGTTAATTCGCGCGACTGGATTTTTTTCTCTCGCTCAGATTTGCGAGGAAACATACCTCGCGATTTTTGAGCACGACGATCGGTTAACTCTTTCGGGCAAGAAGCGAGATTTTATGAGGAAGAAAGTACAATAGTTTATAGTGCGGAGATTTTATTTGAACGCGTATGATTAAGGAATGTCTGTATACTGCAAAGCGTGGAATAAGGGCGATGGTTATGTGATTCGTTGAATATCTCAGCTGTGAATTGTTCGAGTATATACCTTTTCCTTGAACTATAATATATATATATATATATGAATATAAATACTAAGAAAATATTCTCGTAAGCGAATAGTAAAGAGATCTATAAATCCAATCGAGCGTATCCAGCGCGATCTAAATCATCGAGAATGGAAGTCAAGGGGGGCAATATTATCGCCAGAAATTATGGGAGGCTAAAAAAAACGCGGCGTTGTCACTTTCCAGTTCTCCTAATACGACGATACCGCCGATATTTATATTCGATTTAATCCTATTAACCGTGGCGTATATCGGCACTCCGGCCGAAAACGCGGCGCGGATCCGGGCCGGCGGTTTTGTACGATTGCGGATACCTAAAATCCGATTTATATGCGCGCGACAAATATGTAAATTCCACTTTGCGCGTATGAAACGGAACGCTGACGACGTAAAGTGAAATATTTGTCCGGATTCTAGGGATAAAAAGCGGCGAGCATACCCGATTAACCTTTTGACGGGCAACTCTCGGAAGCCGGTTGCGCCGGCTACGCGGACGCATTTACATTTGTGCAACCCTTTCGATTCGAATTACAAGCCTGAAATGCACGCTGCATTGGAATACCGCGAATCGTCGCTCTTTAACTCGATTGGCGAGCGGGCAAATTTCACGCGATCATCGCCTGCCTCGCCCGATGAACGCTTCGATCGATTTTACGGGCAGAAGATGCAACGAAATTCGTTTGTTTGCCTCCCTATCGCGAAGAGATCGCTCATAAAAGCACGAACGCAACCTTTATATTTACATAATATAAAAGCCTTTCGATTCGAATTACAAATTTGAAATGCACGCCGCATTGGAACATCGAGCGACTTGACGAGCGAACGAATTTCATGCGATCCTCGATGTTTCGTTCGCTCAACATCGATCAATTACAGGGTAAAGGATAACGACTGTGAAATTCGTTTGTTCGCACGCTTCCGCGTTTCGTTCACGCTGGTCATAAAGCACGCTGCATTATACTGAAACGCGACAAATCATCGACAGTGCATATGCTTGGAAAATAATTGAATTACGTAGAAGAAAAACAGCAGTTCTCCGTGATCGGTGGTGGAACGATTCGAACCGATGATCGAAGACTCGATTCGTCATCGGCTTCGCGAATCGCAAGAGACTACATTATATCCAATTACGTAATCCCCTTCATGCTCGAATATTCGTTGATAATCGTCAAACGCTTAATCCTCCTCTATCGAGCAATAATTCATTACTTCCAATTATCACCTCCGAAATTCATTTGCCCATTACCTCCGTATTTTGATCACGGCCAGGGATCCTCCCTTTATCCCGATGTTCCAGCACTTTCGAAAATGCCTCCTTCGATGCGATTTTACTAATGGGCCAGCCATTAGAAACCTGTCTCTCTGTTCCACGGCAACGGTATCGGCCGCTCGAGAGGGGCGAATCGTGTTTAATTAGCGCAGAATTTAAATGAAACTCGCAAGGTAAACGGGCCGCGAAAAAAGGGGAAAAACGTGTTTCGCGTTCTCCACGCCTACCGCCCCGTCGTTTCTATTTCGTTCCTTCGCCATTTCCACGCTCGAACTTTAACTCGAGTCCTCGATCGTTATTGTTCGATCCGCGAGGCGAAGGGAAATGATAAATTCACTCGATGCCAACGACGTTTTTCGAAGGTACGAACGAGAACAGTGCGACCGAGTTCTGGTGTTGCGGTAAAGTAGATTAAAATGAAGTGGATAAAAGTAAGATGGGGGGAATGAATTATATAAACGTTCCGTGAATAGCGCTATAAAGTGAAACTATACCTCTGCAAACACTGCAGCGGGATAAACTAAACTGGTACATCTGTCAAAACTGATACGCGATAAATCGGAATAATATTGGATAATTTTAGTCGATATTAGTTTTCACTCTTAGAAGCTCTAGTTTTTGATCATAGGTTTTGTATCCACCGTAAATGCACCTTCGCGCGTTTGTACGGAATTCCAGAGCGGAACATTATTACCGAGCTACATAATTAGTTTTCATATTTAATCGGTATAGTCATTTTACGCAGATGTTCCTAGATAGGAGGATCGTTAACCTTTTATTCATTCGGATTAAATAAGTTTATAGCTTGGAATAAAAAATATTGTTTGGACCATTTTCGAAGAAGGAAGTTAAGCGAATTTCAATTTAGGCAAGTAAATAAATGCGGGACCCTTTTACTTATAAAAATAGCATATGTCTACGGATCGAGGGACAAGATTTATTACATGCGCCATTCTTGGAGCGCAAAGTGCGGTCGGAGAGATTCATCGAAGGATGGATGGAAAGTAATTATCAGCGTCTCGCCCCAAAACTGTCCGAGGTTAGCAAAAGTGGATGGACAAGCTGCAAAATGAAGAGAGAAAAGGCAAGAGAGAAAAAGCGATAGAGAAAGAGAGAGAGAGAGAGAGAGGGAGGGAGAAAGAGAGCAAGAACGAAAAGATAAGGGAGGAGGAAGGGAAGTCATTCGAGCGCAAATTACCGGCGGCTCAATTTCCATTTTACGAACAATGCACAATGAGCCTCGACGGAAATAAGAGCGAGCTTTCCTCCATTGACGCGCGTGCGCCCTTATTCCTTCCTCCTCCGCTTCTTCCGTCGGTTCGTCCTTTTTTCTTCGCCACCGGAAAAGGGCGGTTGTACGTGAGAGAATTACCATCCACTTGCCGCGCGGTACCTTCGATCCCTCCTTACACGTCGCACAGTGGACGAATTCTATTGGAATAATGAGCGAAAGTGAAGGGAACTTTTTTTTTCTTTTCTTCATTTCAAAAGCTTGATTTCGAATTGTTTTTCGTTTATCGATCTGCATTAAGATCACGATTCCCCAAAGACGATGTTTAATATTAAATGCACGAGGACTAAGGAAGCGTCCATTTATTTCCTCGAAAAAATCGTATAAGTTTATAACGTCGTTCTTTTGAGATTTACGAATATCACGATTTACGTTCGATGTATCGAAATAATCTATTGATATATGCTCTGAATTCACGTTAACACAAATCGCATTATTTCTGAAATATATGCAGGGTTGTGTTGGAACTTCAACGGTAGCGCTTAGGCCAAAATAACCTTAGCAGTCGGTACTAAAAATAAATTACAAAAAAAAAGGGAGACCAAAAAATGCATCTCCAAGATCTCCATCGATTCTTCGAAATAGCCAATACCATAAGGGCGTCTTTATTCGATCCTAACTCCGATATCTTCCCCCTCCTCTCGCCTCGCAAATAATCGCGGATAATTGCCAGCCGCGCCAGATATGAAATCGAGATTCCAGATCTTACGTCCAGATGGACTGTTAATAAAGCCGTAAAGGTTATTACCTCCTACTAAGCGCCTTATCGCCCTTATCGCAACTTCTCCTCGGACCTTGATTTCTCGCAGCCAAGGGAGCGCGAGAAGGACGGCCTCTCGTTCGAATCGGCGCGCTAAATAAAACCGAAGCTCGAGATTTAACGGTGACTAATGCACGTGGAACACTCGGTTCTTTAGCCAGCGCGTTGCTCATTCTTCTCTTTCGACGCTTCGAGGGCCTCGAAAAGGCTCGACCCATTAAACGATTTCAATGGTGCGGATATTTAATTAATTGGACGTAACCAAAATACAACATCGCGAGTGGATAGAAGAAACAATAGTTCTACGATAAAATGAAATTAACGATTAAATTAAGCAATAACCTCGAATTGAGATAAGCGTGGATACATCCTCGCAACCTGCAAGATTCTCAACGATACCGAACATATGCTTGAAACGATAGAACAAGGCTAATGACCACAGTTGTCGATGCCTTATATTTATGGAAAAAAAAAAACGATAAAAAAGTTCGAACGGTTATTCGTACTTTCCTTCCGCCCAAGCATCCGAGCTTTCTTTCGATCAAAGAGACGTTCCTGAACTTCCGGTCTGCCGGTGGTAGGCCGCCTCCCATAATAAAATCTCCACTCGCGGGCTCTACTTCGAGAGCTATCCAGGACGGCGGGAGCTTTGGCGGCCGTTGAAAAAGGGCAAATAGCTTAAGCTCCGACAAAGCTCCCCCGTGAAACTTTACGATTCCACATGGCCGCCGTGGAAAAGGAAAGGTCGTTGTGGAGCTGCACGATATCGATCCGAACGCCGGGTTACAAAGCCACCGCGAAAATTCCCCGCAGGATAAAGACGGCATTCGCATTATTGAAATGCCATCGATGAACTGCGGAACATTTGGAAAGGGGAATTGAATTTGAATGCGAGGAAGTGATTTTGGTTTAACCTTCGCTTTTCGGCCATTTCGTTCTTGCCACCGACGAGGCCTGCCTTTGTATCGAGCCTCGAAATATCGATTTAATTCGTTTGTTTTATGTACGATGAGTTCTTGGGCTTTCGACGAAAGTTGCGGAGAATTCCGCGGAAATACTTTGGGGCTGATCGAGATAAGCGTGCGTATTTAATGGTTATGTCAATTTTGTTTCACTCATGATAATTTACGATTTAGTAACATGGAGCGTGTACCGGTAACTATGACAGTAATCAATGAAAACTGTTTAAAAATCAATTTATTTTATATCGTGCATTTTATCCATTTAGTTTAGAATAACACAAAGCCATTTTAGCCAGGAAAAAAATGTACGACTTTGATAATCACCTGCGCGTGTATATCCAAAAAAGACAGAACTCATGATCAACATGGAAAACCATAGAAATGGCCGTTATAAAAATGAGTCAAATTTTCTAAAAAAAAAAAAAAATGTTTTGCCTTATTTTTCTGCGAAACCAATTAGTCAGAGCGTGCGGTTCGATAATTTCAGCGCTAAAATAAATTAAAGGAGCGTAAAATAGAGGGAGCGAATTAGGTAGTGATCTCCCACCAAAACAAACACTCGATTCCGTAAGCAAATGGATTCGAAAGTGTGTCCGTCCGACACCACTCGGTCGTCGAGGGTTAAACGCTTTTTCCAGCCACTCGCGTAAAGCAGTACATACGCTCCTGCGGAAACGACGTCCATTCGAAGACCCTGCGAATCCCTCTTCGCCCTTTTAACCTCTCAGCCACGATATAACGATATAATACACCTGTCGCGCGAAACTCTAAGTCGTACCTTCTTCGATATTTCCTTCCAAATATATCGTATTAAATTATATTAAGTATTCATCCTCAAACCGCACGTTTTGCTATTATCTTATTATCCTTTATGTTTTTCCCAAACTCTTTACGCGAGAGTTCATAAAGAAGTTCTAATGAAGTATATAACCGTCCATAACTCTATTCTAACGTAATTCCATAGTGTGGTGCGCGAGGTTTTTAAGCAGCAGTATTTACGTATAATGCAGACGAGCCACGCGCCGCGTAGAAACGAAGAGGGAATCCTTAACGCGTTAAGTGCCACGTCGGTTACCGCTGCCCGAGGCTAAAATGAAATTAATATTGGAAAATTGTTGAGTTTGAGCCGGTGAGTTTTCATTTTAATTTCACTTCTGCTCAGCATTTGGTAACTATTTAGTTGTGCAAGCTGCACACCAGTGGGCAAATGAATATTATTGCACGCAAATAATATCGATGCGATCGACTGAAATTCTAACTCCACGAGATAGAGAATTAAAATATAAGTGTGAGAATACGTGATCCGACAGTCCAAGAATCGTTAATCGTTCTTAAATCGACAAGGAGCAAAGAGCTCAATACGACATCTATAAGTTAATCTTAAAGTTATGCGAGTTTTCTAAGAAGCGTGGTTCACATATTTATCATTATATGCCCGTTGGTAAATCGATAAAGAAAAATATATAATTGTACAATTCATGTGTATGTTCCTTTAATGAGGAACAACCTGTATACGTATTTTATAATAAACTGCAGTTGTTATATTTTGACCAGTTTCAGTGTTAAACGCGGTCAGCTTCGAAGGGCGCTGTAAATACGGAAAGATACAGGGACGCGTAAAGTCCAGTCGTGGCTAAGGGGTTAATTCTCCCTACGTAGAAAGTTCTTACCTTTAGTTACCCCCCATTCTCTCCCTCTTTCCAGCTTCCTTTCCGATTCGAGATATCCGGCCACGGCTCGAAGCTCCTCGACCGCCTCCAATTACCGCGAGAAAAAGCTGCCAATTAGGGAAGCGCGATTCTTTCGCCCTCGAATCGTCCAGGACTCTTCGGAAAACCGTGTTACGCCGAAGTATCGCTTCCACTTCAAGGGAAAAAGAAGGAGGAGGATCGGATCGTTAGGTGTAATGGGTTAAACTCGGAAACATTTTGGATTACGAGGAATCCAAGGTTCCTTGGAGAGTCCAACCTTTTCAAAGAATTCGTCGAACTCGTCTGAGATGGCCGAGTCGAGTGTAAATTGTACGATATATCTTTGCGACCGTATTTTATGGAGTGTATAATAGTTATTTATTTATTTACTAAATGTATAATGTTGTATAAGTATTTATGAGGTATATAATCGTTATTTATGTAAGAGTTTATCGTTGTATTATTAGTTAGGTATGAAAATCTCTTTTATTATTGATTTCACTGTTGGAGATATCGCTTTGTTTTCCGTAATCATCCATAATTGTAATGTTTAAGAGCGAGTCGCGTAATAAATTCAACATACCCGTGTGCGAGTAGCTCAATAATCTTTAATACGGTGATTGTATTGTGCATCGTGCATAAAGAACCTTTATCGTTCAAATTTTGTCTCATCGGCTATCCGACATTATTTTGCTGCTCGAAATCGAGATATCGGTCCGATATCGTAAAGAATTAACGTCGAACGCGCTTTCATTAAGATTTGTTTGTCGATCGCTGATTTATTAAGATTTCTTTACTCATTTCATACTCCATCAATCGAATTGCAATTACCTCCAAATCGAATTAACGCCAGCAGTATTCCAGGATTTTCCCGCGCTTCCTGCATTTTCCAGCATCAGGTGTACAATTTAATGCCGTTTGCCATTTTAGCCAACTCGATGTTTACGAGCAGAAGTCAAAGTGCGTTGAAACACACCGAATGTAAGCGCGTGAAACATGGCATACCAAAACATATGTTTTCAACGATACGAGTGTAAAATATAATTATAATTAATGGCAGAACGTTTGTTCGGGCCAGGAGCTAATTTTGCTTTTGGATCGAACAAACGTTCTTCCACTGACCTTTACGATAATAGGAGACTTAAAAAACACCTTATGCCAATATATAATTACAATTAATTCGAGTCACGAGCGTGATAATAATTTGTATTACATCATTTGCAATACACCATAATTCTGTCCTCGCTTAGAACGATAATGGTTACAATAAATTTCAAAAAGAGCGACTCGATCGATCGAAAATTCTCGCTACATTGATGCAAGTTCGATCGTTAATCGCCGATCGGCGGATCCTTGCAAGGTCCATCGTCCGCCAAAAACCGGTCCGTCGGATCTTTGCGCGACTCGTTGATCTCATTAAGAACGAGTGAAACTCGGTACAAACGCGGGCGAAGGAGTGCCATGCCCTGACATTTCGAAATCTTGGAACGGCCGGCCGTTAAGTGGAAACGCTTCCAGCTTACCAGGAGCCGGATGCTGAGCGTGGATCATCGAGATGCTCCGATTATCCGCCCAGCAAGATGTTCCTCTGTCAGGACTGATGTCATGAGCTAAGCATGGTATGTTTTATATGTCGACGATATGAACGAGCTTTCCTTTTTTTTTTCACAAAAATAAGTTGAGCGAGGTTATGAAGCAGTGCGAGTCATCCAGATACTCCGATTATCCGTCCAATGAAAGAGAGAAAAATAAGTACGATGCGCTCTATAGTTAGAACACTAATGAATAATTAGTAGAAATTTATTCCACGATAAATGATCGTTATTTCGCAAAATTCCAAATGGATCTCCCGGGACACGAAACGGCGTTTAGACACTTCAGCATCGTATCCGATTCGAGCAAAGGCGATAACTGCGAGGGAGTTTGCCAAGTTCTTTATCTCGCTCTAATTATGATTACATCCTCGATGTAAATGTTTGAAGGACTTTAATCGCTTAAGCGATGGCGCTTAATGCCCTCGAAATTCTACGAGCATTTTCCTGCACTTAACGCGCACTTCGCAAAGCCAAGGATGTTATCTTAAAAGCTTTATAATTATAAAGCTAACGAGATGGCATGAAGTCTGTGAAAATGATTTCGAGTCATCGTCAAAAAATTTAAATATTCATCGGTAGAAGTATAATTTTAAATGTCACGTTGATTTTCGAGACCGTTGTGATCTTTGGACATACGAATGCTCGTATTTAGTGCATCGCGATTTAATCTATTTTTAAGTGCGCGTTATTTGCAAATACGTTAATTATATTTTATCGAGTCTTATCCTATAATTTATTATTATTGATATACAGAGCGAACGACGGTTGGGAGTTTGTTCTTACATGAATATCGAATATAATATAGCTTTCAGCAGGCGAGAAATTTCAAAAATTATTAAAGATTATTTTTACCGTAGACATCGTTACGATTCACTCGTATAAAAGTAATACGATATAAGGTCGAATCATGTTTAAAGTAAATTTGTCTTTAATACCACGTCTATGATATATTATTTATCCGTATGGTCGAATATATTCATCTCTGTATATTTCAGGTCGTCGAATAACTAAGTAGCGGGTAGCGATTTGCATAAGAAAGAACAAATAAAAGATGCGACGGAACGAATAAATCCTGAACAAAACGATCCCGGGTACAATGTCCAATTTTCTCACGCTGAATATCGCCACCATTCACCTTTATAAAAACTATTCAAAACGTACAAACGATGTGTAATTTTCTTTTTATTCGATAATAAGCTCGTAGACCCTCGCTCGGGATCTTTTCTTTTTTCATATATTCTTTTAAAATATTACATCCCTGGTCGCCTATATGCGCGAACTTTTTTACAACCTTACGTTTCCTTGAAATCATCGAACGACCAAATAACAGGTGGCGGTCCGAGAAATGGGGGAAAAAATGAAAGCTCCGACGAAACGAATGAACCTCGGAAAATTCAATCGACGACCGACTGTATATCGGGCGCTCATCGAAGCGTAATGGACAACTCGAAAAAAAAAGTCGGCGAAAAAAAGAGAGTAGGGAATTGTTTGAAAGTCGTTAACGTACGTTTAAAAAAAAA
Source organism: Ampulex compressa (assembly GCA_038496175.1). Classification (NCBI taxonomy): domain Eukaryota; kingdom Metazoa; phylum Arthropoda; class Insecta; order Hymenoptera; family Ampulicidae; genus Ampulex; species Ampulex compressa. Next base: position 17,371 of record JBCFXI010001936.1, on the reverse strand, counting down.
GGGAGAAAAAAAGAGGCAGACAGGAAGATCCGGTCAAAACGCTGGGAGCGCGTCGTTCGAAGTGTGCATAAATATGAATTTCCGTGCCGATCGTAAATTCCTTCGTTTGCTCGTTGGATTTTTTGCGCCAAAGTCGTAAACATCGGGTATCCGCAAAAGTTCTTGTTGATTTTTATTGGTCGGGATCCTAGGGATTTTTCTGCTGGAAGATTAAGGTTTATCGCTGCTAACATCCACCGTGATCGGTTGAAAGGATTCGAAAGGAATTAAAAAAAAAAGAAAACAACCGGCATTAGTAAGCGAGAAAATTATTTTGTCTCTCGACAATAATGCTTGACACCGCATAGAAGAAATGACCTGTAATAAAATAATAAAAAGAACAAAAAGGTAATGTAAAATTTGTCAGAATGCACACGGACATATTATCGCTCGTTCTTCCATCTGGATAAACATTTGAAAAGCGAGCGGTATCAAGGTAATGATAAACTAAGAGAAGAAGCGTTCAAATTTATTCGCGGTAAAACAACGTGTTTTTATAAAGCACGCTTAAACTATTAAACTATTGGAAAGGGGAAATGTAATACGAAGGTTCGTACTTTAATGAATAAATTCATTTCGAAACAAAACGATGCCTCCGCGATTATTCGCGCGAAAACGAGGAAGAATTTTTCTGCACGGGCGATAAATACGCCAGCCGTAACGTTTAATATTATTTTAATGCGCATCAACGATACGCGAGCAAAGTCGTGAAAGAAGAGCGATAAAAATGACGGAGAGGAGTTTTCGAAATGAACGAGGTCGTGCGACGAATGGATAATGCACGACGTTATATCGGCTGGATCGAGCAGACTATTGTTTTTACGAATCAAACTTCATTCGTTGACGTTCGAAACTCAAGCACTTTACTATCGTTTTGGAATAAAATCCGATGGGTATTGCCACAATACTGTTTTTCACCCGATGCACATTGAAAATTGATAGAATCGGTATTCGAATATAAATGAATATATACATATTATTTTTATACCAATACTGTTTAAAGAACGAGTCTATAAACCAATTCATTCCATATAATACGCAACGTACAATATATATCTGAAAATCGGGTGTCTCTAAGAAGACTACTACTCCATTTAAAATGCCACTTAAAACGACAATAATACCGAGGTAACTTGGCTATAAAAAAAATCCATTTCTTTTTCCTCCACGATCACGAAAAAAAACTTGCAATAAAAATGAAGAAACTAAAACGCAGACACCAAAAATCCACACATATACTCAGAGCGTATTTAAGAGAAAACGCTTCGTCCGGCAAGTATTCTTCAGCGCCCAAAGTTCAGGATTTCCATAAAAAAAAAAAGAAAACTGCTTAATATTCGAGGTCCAGCGCGATATCGATTATCCAGCGCGAAAATTCCTTCGATACGACGAAATGGTCGAAGATTTTCTCAGGGAGAGGCGCACGGGGTACGATCGGTAGCGGGAGTTTCTGATCCTCGTCGAACTTTTCCCGAAATGCGCGGCAATTAGCCGAAGTTCCACCTGGCGCTGGCGCGTCCTTAGCGGCGGACGTTTCGTAGATTAAACTTTCCTACGCTCTACGATCCTACTGACCCCATTCCGTTTATTGCCTCGCGGATCAACGGTGCCGGGAGTTCCTAAAAGTCTCCTTCGGATCGTCCGCCTCGAATCTTGCGCTTTGCATATCGCCGATTACGAATATAAATACCGTGGATATTTCGCGGAGAAAGGCGGTTGCTCGCGTGTGAGTATAATTGGTAATTAAGTAAGTGCGGCAACGCGAAAGTATTCACGGTGAGGGAGAAGGAAATGAGACGAGTGATGCAGAGGAGAAAATGATAAAATTGATTTGATAATTACATTTATCATAGATATGATATAATTATATCTATTATATTATACAATAGTTTTATATATATATTATTATTGATATATACATATATATAATTTTTTTTTTACTTTATACATGTGAGATCTAAGGAGCCTTCGTTGCGCGTTCTTTTCCTCCAAACAGCTTTACGGTGGAACCGAGTATCTTCGTGCGGTAAACAACGAAAAGTACAACGGTACATAGTAAAACCCCACGAAGTCCTATATATCGCATTTAAAGAAAAGCACAAAGTGTATTACGATATAATTTCCACCAGCTGTCCTACCACCGTCCCTCTCTCCTGCCGCCCCTCCCTTAAAAATCCATAAAGGAGGGCAGAAAAATCCGAGATACGGCCGCATCGGTCATATTTGCATACAATGCAGTACGATGCGCTCGACGGACAATGCAGCCCTGGTCCACGCTCTCTCCCACCCCTCCTCTCTCACTCTCTCTCTCTCTTTCTCTCTCTCTCGCTTTCCCTATTTCGTTTTCGTCCTTTTCCCTGGAAAACAAAAGCGAGAAAGGAGGGGCGGGCGGTGGCGGAACGTAAATCATATCTCGAAATAGATTCGAAATCCCAGGGCCAGGGGGATGCTGGAACGAGTCCGATACCGCGCGACCCTCGGATCTTATCCTCGGATCTTATCGTTCGCATCGACTAATTTCCCGACTTAATTGCGCCGGTTGCTTTTGCGCGGGAAAGGGGAACTCTAATAACTCGTTGCTTGCGCGCTGAAAGCGGTGCTGGTCGGGTTTAACGTGAGATAAGGTTAACGCGATACGAAGGGCCACGCGTATAAGCCGTTTGATTTGAAATAGGGTAAACCAGTTCGAAGAGAGGTAAGCCAATTGCGCTACGGTTCGCGATCTTTAGCGTTTTAATGATTTCCGATTTATTTAAAAAGAGAATATATCGAAGGCAAAGGGCTTTTATGTATATGCTATTTATAATTAGGCAAAATCTTAAGACAACGCGATTTATGCGTGTACGATTGAAAAACGTAGTGGATAATACGCCAATAATCGTTAGATTAGATAATAGACATTAAAAATAATAATAAATAATAACGATAATACATAATTAAAAAAAATAATAACGTTACTAAAGTACGCGTTAATTTTCAAAGAAATTTAATCGCGTTGTCACGGTATGCGAACTATTGAACGAATTTATTTGCTCTTTCTCTTTGCACTATTCCTTTTTCATCAATATTAAGGTTATGATATATTTGATGTAAAATAACCATTTATTCCCATATTTCAGGGAAACGAGAATGAATTCCGTAGCGATAAACGATTCGATTCGAGGGACAAATGTGATGATAAATTACGAAGTCGGTATTAAACAAAAAGATAATTATAATCATCGAGAAAGCCTCGTCCCAATTGCCCAAAATCTACGGTACACTTCATCGCAAAAACGACACCCATACACACGCAAGCGTTATTCCCACAAAACTCCAGCAACAAAATATATATATATATAGTTCGATCCTCGATACTTGCTCGCGATACGCTTTATCGATAAACAGTGCGCGTATACGCAAACTCTCTACCCACGAAACTCCGCCGTCGAAATATATCGATTAATTCCTGTACCGGCTAATTACAGAGAAGCCACTGAAAACACTTTCGAAATACGAGCTTCCGAGCGGCTAATTTTTGTCGAAACAAAATCTCGATGTCGAGCCGCGCTCTGGTAAATCGAGAAACGGGCAGCGGAGGGCGGCTATAATGGCCATCGCTGTTTGTTTGCCAAACGAATTTGGAAAGAGGGCACTGTGACGATCGAGCGGTGCTCGCGTTAAATACGCCGGATAATTACCAATTAAGCGCTGTACGCGGAGCTCGACGACGACCGGCAGATGTTCCCCTACATGATCGATTCATTTTCTGCCATGTGCGCATAAATTACGGGGGGAAACGATACCGTCCGCTATCGTTGAATATTTTCAGACCAACCTCCAGCCCCCCTTTTTTTTTTATCGACATTTTAGGCAAAAAGGGGGAAATATCGGAGCCATAACGCGAGGCTCGCTTCGAACCTTGATGGCCATTGTTCGTGATACCGATATCGTGTAGCACTGTGAGTGCAGTGGCCATGTTTCGAATCGTGTAACTGTAATGTAGAGTAATCGACCTGGATTTTTATCGTATATACAGGATAATGATTATTTTTTTACGCATTGGTTATGATCGTAATGTACTCCTGATATCCATAGGTAAAGGGGATTGTGTGTCTTTGTACGAAATGTTTTATTTTATTGAGCAAAAATGATTGACCCGACCAAAAAAGACGGTTTGGTTATCAAGGATTTTTGTCCGATCGCATTGTTACGGTCGGTTTAAGTATTAACCCGATTGACGGGAAAACGATATTTTAAATTTGAAATTGAATTAAAAAAATATCATTTTGAATTTGAAATTGGAAATATGCAGAACGTCCTATAAAAATCGTTTCTATGTATCGGACAGATCAGTTTACAATTTCGTGGAAAACTCTATTCGATTCGTCTCACGGCGGATCCATTTGAAAAATCTCGCTAAACAATAAAAAAAAATATAGCGGAGATGGAAGATATCGGAGATTTATTTTATCGATGATTGCGTAAATTAAATTTTGGAACGGTTAACTATCGCATCGCTAGTAAAAGCGCGTACATTTTTCCGGAAAATATCAGGACATTTGTTAACGGCTATTTAAACAAGACTACAACTTCAAATTTTCACCGTGAAAATATCAATTATGCGTCAATTTTCCAACGTCGAGGCTAAAAAAGTGTCTTCGATTCCATTCTAATTACTCGTGCCTCCTGTTGATTGCCTATTATACATTACGAGTGGAGTGAAACAAAGTCGAAAACCTTATTTTCCAAGGAAACACTTTTAATCCTCGCGAACCTAACTGCGATTGCTTTAAAATTCCAATCACGATAAACTGTCCTGCTCGAAGATTATTTTTCCACCCTAATCCAATGAAAATTCCTGAAAGAGTCCCTGGGACCAAAGTTCGTTCAGTTCGCACAAAGAAAGCAATTAAGTAATTACCGCCAATGGTGACACTATTTCAAACGTAATCGTGATCATTACAAATCTCGGATGTTTCTCTAGTAGAACCAAAGAAGAGCCGAGGACCGATTTAAAATAACCAGGTTAAGAGAATTCTGTTCGTCTCGTTAGGATAGACAACAAGACCCAAAACGCATCTCAAATAACCTACAGTGGAAATAACGATATCCAACTTGACTCAAAAGTTCGGTCAGTTTACACAGGTTAAAATTGCCTGGAATACGAGATGAACTGGCGCAAAGAAAGCCGGCGGGTAAAGTGTTAATTTCGTCCCTCCACCATCTTCCCTTTTACCCCAGGAGGGTAAAAGCCAGCTCCGAAATCGGCGGCGGACTTTTCAATCTCGCGGTAAATTCTTGGCTTCCAATCTGCTCCCAATATCACGGGGGAGTATTTCGTCGGGCTTTTGAGTTTCAGAGGGCGAATTCCAAAGCCCCTCGATTTCGGTTGCGCCGAGTTTATCGAGCGGATAGAGAGACTCGCTCGTACTCCATAGGTAGGAGCCGCACACTAAATCTTGGGACGCGTAACGAAGATTTCATCGAGTCGCGAGGTGTACGAAGAATTCGACGCATTGCCTCTTCCGGATTATCTTCTTGCTCGATATTATACAAGTGTATAAATTAAAAGGTTCTGAAGAACGGCTGCTCGCTAAGGTCCTTCGATTTAGATATTTGTACGCGGAATTCGTTTCAACTTGCAAATACGATTATCCATCGTACCATTCCCAATCTCCACTAGCTGGCGCGTGGTCGTAATTATTTCAATGTTCGCAAACGAAGATTTTAACGACAAGCACAAAGTACGTGGAATCGTTTTGACGAATGGGAAATTTAATATGGAAGAGGAATTTAATGCGAAGATTTAACGCGAAAGTATTTCTTCCCCGCCTTCCTTCGTATTAAATTTATGATCGTTGAAACGACACCACACACTGGTCGTGATCATTAAAATGCTCGCTCACGACCCTTGATATAATTAGAGAGGATTTTTATCTCCTCCTCCTTCGTTTTACGGATGCAATTAGCAATCGCCTAAACTTCCAATTACCCTCCAAAACACCGGCGCGAGTTCGTTTAATCTCGAGCGAGATGAAAGCGAGCGGTGGGCATACATCCTTAGAATCATTTTAATATCTGCCCTGCTCGGAGGGACAAAAGGAAAATAAAGGTTTCGCGGCGGAGTCTTTCTGGGGAGCGGCACGAAACCGAGGAGAGCCCGGGAAACTCTTATTGGCGCTGAGATACGTGGTTCTAATTAACTTCGTGCCGGCTCCTGGGATTTAATCCCGTGGAAAACCGTTTCTAGGAGGTACCGGGAGAAAATGCTGGGACACTGCATCATTGAGAATGTCACGGAGGTGCTCGTGAGCAAATTGAAGATGTTCGAAGCTTTCGCCAATTGTGGATTCCACGGTTATACCTTCATCGATTTCTCTCGGGACCGAGAGTTACTTCGAAGAAGTACCCGAACGTCTTACACCGACGTAATTGTGCCACTGATTAAACCTGGTTTCTGATATTGGGTTTGTACATAATCTTGTAGCGTTCTCTTGCCCGCGGAAGTATGCCCTAGGGAAAGAGAATCTTTGTAATGGCTCCTATGGTATTTTAAAATCCTAATCTCGTTCTACCGGGTTCTACGCGAATGTTTTTACTGATAAGATTAGTTTTGGTAAACGAGTAAAAGTTACCGAATGTACAAAATCTTTCCTTTCTAATGGACAACCATTTTTTGTCGTGATTTTGCTCATTTTTGCCAAAAATAGGTGAGAGGTAGAAGAAAATCCAGAAAAAGCAAATCCTGCTCCGGAAGCGATGTAAATGTAAAAAAATATGCATAAATGGTTAATGAATTATGATAGGAATGTATTATATATTAGGATTTAGTGGAAAATAATATTCCGAAATATCTTTTTATCAAAGAGACGTCCACATTGCTGTGTTATTGCAAATTCAACATCGAAACGTAAAAAGAATTACCGTGAAATAATGATATTCCAGCGTACGCTGCATTAATAGCAACTACTATTAATATTAATAACCGACCGTTTGAAACGGAATTTAATATATTTTGAATATACGCAAAGAGCTTTATGATTTTTTTCATTCGCATGTGGAATTATTATTCGCGTATGGATCACTCCACGCGTTTGATTATTTTTTAACGTATTCTATACAAAATGTAAATTTCTGCAACATATTAACTACGAGGTGCTTTAACTCCGTATAAAGCCGAAGAGCCGATGGACGAAAAAAGTGAACCATTTGGTATATCAGCTGTACGCGTGTGTTTCTTTGAAATCATGTAATTTTGTGCCTATTTTCTTATTATACAGGCTATCCGCGGGTATTCAATTTTAATAATTCTAAATTCTTGACATGGCTAATCGAGGATTCAAGAGGCACTCTGTTATCTTAGATATTCGTGAAATTTCGCTACACTTATGCGGTACAAATTCATGTGAATATATGTGCATATATATATGCACACATATATGTATACATAAATATTTATTTATTTATTAACGAGCACGCTTCGAGTTTCATTCGTACCCCTTGGAAGTTACTATCCCTGAGTAAATTTCCATTCGACCGTCGATGCAAAGCAAGATTACTCGTTTGCAATTCCAATATCCCCACTTATTCTACTATGCTTATGCCTCCCCACCCCCTCTCAGGCCCCCACCTTGGGGCGATTCGACGAAAATTTTGGTGGAGCCCTTTTTCGTCCTGCATTCGTACGCCCAGGGATAAAACGTACGTATTTTCAATCGTCGCGTATACCAGGAACAAAGTTTACATTCGGGTTGGCGTTGTATGCCAAGATGAATTCGAGGGGAATAAATGCGTTTTCAAAGATACTCACTTATATTTTTCTCCCTGTACTGCGGCAGCACGTCGCCGACCAGGCAGAAAAGGACCGCCCACGCGAACAAACTAAACCTCTTCATGTCGATCTGTAACACAAAATAAATTTAAGCCAAAGAGGATTCACCTGCACCTCCAAATTCGAAAGCTTATTTACGGAGAATAACAAGCGACAAAGGATAAAGCGTGGATGAAGCGAAAATGGCGATAAATAATAGCTCGGGATGCGGATAAATGCGTTTCTTCTACTGCTCCAACAGACAGTGCCGCGCCACGCATTTTCCCACACATAAACACACGCACGCACACTTCCATACGTTTGAGGACCCGGAGCACTCGAAATTCCTATACGCTTTGTATACGCTAAAACTACATTTCTCGTAGATTATTTCTATCCAATACCCGACGCCTCCGATCCTTACCCTTCTCTTCTTTCTTTAAACTAATTGTTGGCATCGGCTGTTAAGGTCTTTTCTTCTTACACCTACTATTTAACACTAGAACTACCAAACCAATCAAAATGACTGGTCAGTCGTTTCTATAAAAAAAATCGTAGTACTTATATAACGATGTATTTTTTAAGATCTTCCACGATTTTCATGCAGTATTTGGATCATCGTTTTGACTTACTCAAATTTCCTTTTATTCTTCCCCTTTTTTTAAAGATGTACGCGGTGTTCTAAATATGCCCATAAAGTGGCTGGTAGTTCCAGTATTGATAAAGTGGATTTCGAACTTTCAGAGCTGAGTATACGCGTCGCATAAAAAAACCTTCGAGCGACGAGACTCCAGCGACATCCGCCTCGAAGTCCGAGCCTCTATCCACTGTACCACTCATCCTTACTCTTACGCCGCGGTTGTGAGCGGGTGTTAGCATCAACGAGCCGTATACGAAATGGCCGGCGATCATCGCGGCGCCCCGTACAGTAATCGATCGCCATAATGCCCTCGCGTCATTGACAACTGTCGAGCGTTAAAGCCCCTCCGTGATGCTGTCAGGAGTCAAAAGCGAGATCGGGAGATGAGATCCCGCGGACCAATTACCGGGCTTGATTGGTCGCTCATTAATGCACGGCCCGCGTGCCGTCGTGTCATCTCGCATCGTCTCCTCTCGCGATCCGCGCGCTCTCCACCCTTTCTCCGCTGCTTGTCCGTTTCGGATGTCGGCCGAAGAATGAAATTGCCCCGTGAAAGCACCTGGACAAGGCCCAGGCGCCTCGACCGCGACGGACGATTAATGTCCATTGAGAATTCGCCGCGAGCTTTGAACCTTTGGGGAGGACGAGTTGGTGTACGTGAGAATATGTAGTGTTGTGGATGTATAACGTGGAAGGACGAGCTCGTCTATGTGGGATATGTAAGTGTGCATTGGTGATGGCACAGCTGAACATTGATCGCTAATGTAGATCATATAGTGTTAACGTTAGAGTTAGGGATCACTATTTCGACGTGTTTACCGGTTTAATTGATTAATCGTCAAAATCGAGTAATCATTCGTTTTTTTTCTTAAACGTGTATAATTATATATATAAATTAAAAAATCTCACGGAGTAAGTGGAGAGTGGATTATCGTGTTGCGTGAACAATTGTACTGTAAATATGTATCGATGTGAGAAGAAATCAAGAGGGTAAGGTGAATAAATATACGCGCTCATTCGTGTACTCCGAAACTGTTAATAACGAGCCTCGCGTCATAGAGATATAGCTAATAATTTCGACCGGCGATAACGGAAAATGAGACTTCGATTTTTAAAAAACCACGTATGAAAAACGTTGCGAGTAAAAGTCTGAATATCACATACAGAAATTAATTTTGATATCGTTTCGATGTACCAAAAATCTATCGATGAAGCGTAGTTGTCGTGAGCCGGTTGTACGATGCATTGATTAAACTTAATTTTCATTAACCCTTGGTATAAAAAATCGGTGAAACATATCTGTCGCAAAGCGGCGATACAAAAAATCGATGACATGTCATTTGCGTTAACCGATGATAGGAAAATTCGTTGAAACACGGAACCTTGTAATCGCTGCTTTCAACGCGAAGCCTATCGACATCCGTGCAGTTCACGCGTCGCTTGTCCAATAACGATAATCGTGTTTGGACCACGGTCAATGCGAGCTACTGAGGTATTTAGGTCTATAATCGTATTGTATGACCAGTAATCGGTAGCCGCTCGAACGAACAAGAATACGACATCCCTTTCCGAATCATTCGTTCGAAAGCATCGTTGTCCAAAAATTCCGTTCGAAGGACGAATGCTGATCGTTTGTTCTCCGGTTAATGATCAATGACACGGCAGTAATCATCGAAAGACGGTGATAGAGAAGTGGTATAAGAGACGAAGATCGGTTATATCGATTACACTTAACACTTAAGAGGCGTAACGATAATTGTATCACGATAAAGTTAAGATAATTTATTTTATATATAATATGTAGGTAATAGAGATTAAATATACTGCGGTTTTAGAATTTACCAAGCATTACGTTTGTACAATTCATGTTTTTGTACATCGATAGTTTCTGATAAAGCTTGGGAGAAGTTACAAAAACGAACAATGGAATTACCACAACGCCATTAATAGAATACTGTTCATATTTTTAATATAATATATACACTAGTTAAATATTAACGCCAAATGGCGGAAAATTGCTTCAACGATCAAACTTACCACAGCGAATGTTGCAGCGAAACAAGAACTACGAGATCATCCAGAATTCCAAAAACACGATATACACTTTCGCAAAATATCAGCACGCAAAGTTGGCGATAATAATTCTCATTAATTCCAGCAGTCACTCGTTTCACTTGACCCATCGATCAACGACCCCGCAATGTCGCCTGTCAAGTATGAATCGGATAACACAAAAACTCCATAAGATTAAAGAGGCGGTCGAAGAAATTATTTAACGAAACAATAACACGATAATATATCCACACGTTATTTCTAATTTCTCGAATTCTATTTTCCGTAATATCACAATCAATACTTGGTATCGTCACAAATAATCTCTCCGATAAAAACGATAATTCATTAAAAGCCTAGAAACAACAGTAACGAGTTTCGACAAAACATCCGAGTAAACTTTCCAGCAAATACTTCGATTCCGACGAATAATTGAAGATAAATATCCAAGTTAATATTCCGACGGCGAACGCGTTAAAGAAAAAAAAAAAAAAAAAGAAACGTAGGAAGCGACACAACGAAACGCCTCGATGGTTTCTTCGCAACTGATTCTCCAAGTGGAAACCCACGCTAAGAGCGTCTTCGGAGAGGGGCATGGGCGTGGATTTGTCAAATTCGGCTGGTCTATTGGCTTAGTGCGCATTAATGTGGGTCATAATCCGAAGAACCGAATCGAATATCCTCCTTCTTATACCGCGCTACTTTCCGTAGAAATTGTACGTTTTTTGTACTCAACTCTGTTGCGTACGATTGCAGCTGTCACTGTACTATTGCTACATCGATTATTTGATTTCTTACGTAGCATTTTTGTTAGTTGCAACTGATCTTTATATCTTTCTATTAATGTTCGCGTACTTTGTAATAATACGCGAAACTCTGATTGTATGTGAAATGAACGAGTAAATATTGGTCACATCATAGCGATGAATAGACTCGCTTATATTCGGTTTTATATTCCGCTAACCTCTTAGGTAAATTTACACGCCGATTAGTAAGCGCGTATACTTACAAGAATTTAAACTCTGATCGGAATATGTACGTTTACCGATTTGACACTTCTACTGTAACATACTTATCGCGTAATCGATTGGTATTCTTCACGAAACGATCGATCGGGTTAATCTAACTTTCTAATTGTAGTCCCACCAGACTTTTACCGTTGCGCGGAATAAGGTCTAAACGGAATATCCACTTTCAGGCATCGATAACCGAGGTGATGCACGACTCATCGTTAAGGATATTATAACCATGTGCAACGGTTAAGATGGATCGTGTGTTTAAATCGTCATTATCATCATCGTCGCTATATTAGCTGCTTGAAACTATTCTGAAGAAAATAATAGTGGAAAGTCATTCGTTTAAAAACTATAATAGAAGATAAATACGTAAGCTATTACACGGTAGCTATCGTATATCCGTACCTTCCTCTCATTCCTTTATCACGCCTCTGACACGATATCGCGAGTGAGAGAGTTAAGCCACTTTCAGCGAGCAGCGCCGCGGAAATTTGGGGAAAAATCCAAGATTATTTCTCGTCGGTGGTGTTCCATCGGCACGACCACCGACGAGCGCTTTCCTTTGAGGCCGCTTCAACGTCGCTTGCCGGGCTCTCCAGAGGAGAATTCCGCGATCGTTGAGCGTAACGGATGGAATTTCGTTAATTTCGCGGATAAAGAGCAGTCAGCGCGAGGGAAACTTTCCTCTTACCCGCTTAGCCCCTCCCCCCAGGCGCGATCATATTTAGGAAGGCCGGTGCAAAGCTACGAATGCCTTTCCCGGAGCTTTCAACGAGGCGAAACGACCGTTATACGAAATCCCACACCTGAGAAATGTCGGCTTTAAACGTTTCAGTGAGGAACAACGCATCGTCGTTGGGCACACTTGCGAGAAATACCACTTTGCGCATGCGCTCAGAGACTGCAAGGCTTGAGCATTGAAATATTTTGAATTTTCATAGAGAAAATATTTAATGCGTATGCGTATGGAAATTACAGGAGTCGATGTTTTAATTTGCAGAGAGATATTGGATGTCGGAAAAGAGTCGCTCGATGAGCGAAGATTTTGATTTACGATGATCTATGAATTTGGAAAGGAGGAATGGTAGAGTTTGAAGAAAGTGGATAAACGTAATATTATTTTTAAATTATTTATAAATCGCTGTGGATTATAAACGATTAATTATGAATCTATAATATAGCACTGTATAATAGTATTTATCTATAGATTAAATTATTACCGCTTGTGAGAAATAAAGAAGAGGGAGAGGCGAAAATACATTCCAAACCCTTTTTATATTTAATATTATAATGTGTTTATTACAAATTCAATTGATTCTATCTTTACATTTTTCAGTCTCTATATCGTGAATAGCGATATTTTAAAGTTAACGTAACGTTGTAATTCGATGTATCTTCCATATTTAAAAATATATCGTACAAACCCTTTTCGCCTTTTATCTCAACTTTTAGCTAAAGACTAAAATAAAACATCAACGACTACGATCTTCGAATAAAATAAATAAGTCTGCGAGGAAACGCGAAGTGCATATGTACAACAAAATTCAACCGGGGAAGAATTTGAAAACAAACGCTAATATTTACAAAAATATTTTTATAAAAATTAATAAGAGAGTCGTATGAATTTGCTAGCGAGTAAATTTAGTATTCCGTATCAGAATTTTCCACGTTATTCCCAAGTTCTGTCAAACGTCATAGACTCGTCATCCTTTTCCTGCGCCATCCGTAGATCCACGCCAAAATTCTCAAAGGAGCGTTTTATAATATTTCGTGGGTTTCCTCCGGCCTATGAGCCGGATATTGTGTATCTCCCCCACCTCCCTCTCCGCGCTGTCGTCGACTAAGAACGCTGGGACGCCGCCTTTTGTCGGATTATGCACCGCGAAATAAATATCCCCGAGCGATGCGAGAGCGAGCTCTTACTCGAAAGCGTGGAAAAGTGCCCTCCCTGGGGAGGGGTAGTTCAAGAAACGGGAGCGATTCTCGTGCAAACTTAATGGTGGAAGGGCGAAAGATCCGTTTGCACGCGCGCGACACCGCTAGGTTTATCGACTATATTTACGCTCGCTTTCGCTCGACATCGGATTATATTACGTTTCATAAGTAGAAATTGATAGTAGGCTTTGAGCGGGGATCGATAAATGGATGCACGAAGTTTGGCACTTTTCGTTTATCGATTTTATTGCCAAATAAAGAAAAAGAACGAAAATTCATTGGCAAACAGTGATTCGCGTGGTTTCAGCAAACGTATCGACGCACTTCGTTTTAATTCCTAATTTGGTGTTATAGAGCTGAAAATTTAGTCGACTAAATCGGTTATTTTTTATGTCGGATGGTAATAATATTTGTCCACTTGGTGTGTGGCACGATTATTAAATGATTCTAAATTCGAAAATTTAAATCGATTTTTACGAATCGAATAATTCGGTATAATATGTGAGAAGGTATACTCTTTGTTTCTTTTATTCGACATTGAATTATTCAACGATAAATCGAACCGCGTTCACCGTTGTTTTTATTTCGCGTCAGATTTTTCTACGGGTTATCGACACTATTTACGTTTTTCTTCGTTTTACATCGAATCGTTTGACAGTATATCGACCGTGTCCACCTTTATTTTCATTCGACATCAGATGTTTTCCATAGTTTATCGACGTTATTTACGTTCGTTTTTGTCCGACATCAAATTCCTCCATAGTACACCGACCGTGTTCACGCTTGTTTTTATTTGACATCGGATTATTCGATAGTACATCGACTATATTTATCCCCGCTTTTATTTGCCATTGGGCTTTTTCGTGCGAATCGTGAGAATTCCGCGTGCAATTAGCGATTGTGTAAGCACACCGAAGGCAGAGGTGTGCAATGTACTGTATGGACAGCTTTTGTGGGATTATGCGCCAGGAAATAAATACCCCCGGGCGGTGCGAAACGACTTCTTACCCGAAAGGGTGGAAAATGCGTTCCCTCGGGAGAGGATAGACGTTTGAATACCGCGCGTAACTCACTTTTTAGATACTCTAAATTATTACCCGGATACACCCCTTTTCACCTCGTTGCTCGCGTATTTCATTGTGCTTATTTACTCGTACAAGTTGCGCTTGTAAACGAAATTATATGCAAAAACGAGCGCTTTTACCATAGTATAGTCTAGTTTTTCCTAACGCACGAATACCAAATATTCAGGGCTGCATCGAAATTAATTTCTTCGAACCTAAATTTACAAGAATGTAGTATCCATATAAGTACTAATATAACGATCCCATTTGAACAATTATTAAGAAATAAATTCCTCCGTCTTTTGGTTCAGGTCCTTTGCTCATCCCGCAGCTCTTTAACGAGACACATTTGCCAATAAATTCTCAAATAGAACCATTATCAGCTTACATACATACGACCATGAGCATGTTCCATCGAAAAACTTCGTATCGCTTCCTTCCACCTTTTTTGTCTATATTTTAAAATTCAAGCTCTCGTTGAAAGACCCTTTATCTCGGGAGGTCTTACGGCGTTTTGCTCGGTTTTTCTTCCCCATGAAATCCCCAGACGAGCAACGTAAAAGTCCCCACTTTCCCCGGAGGGAAAACAACGTCTAGCGGTCGGAGTGCCGGATCATCCGGGCCTCCTGGGAGGATGGATACGTGGACGCACATCGGATCGGCGGTCGGTGGACTCGAGAGGGTCCTTCGAGGCTCCTCCATCGATCACGAGCGGCCTTGGGTCACCGTCCACGTATCTCGTTTCACGCTTAGCCGGACCCAAAGTATTCTCGATCCTCTCTTCTCCACGCTGAGCACCATCGTGTCCTTTTCATTTTTTTTCTGCCTTTTTTTTCGCTAATTTTTCCCTCTAATTTGAAATTACCGCTAACGTCGCTCGACGAGGGAGTTGGGTTTTAAAGTGGATTTTGAAGCGACCGAGCTGTGGTATGTGTATGGGAGTGAGTAGTCTGTATCGGAACGTCCGTGTACATCGATAAATAACATAACGCGTTTCGAGTGTCTCCGTCGGCTAGGATGTATCGATAAACAAAGGGTAAACGTGAATCCTGTGAAATATTAATTTCATAAGAGGTTACAGCGAACAAGAACATTGAGAGCGCGTTTCTTTATCGATATGCGCGGATGATTTATTATACTCGCATAGTCGTTGACCTATGTCCTCTGACAATCAGTACTGTGATCTTCATTCGGTAAATAGAATTGTAGTCGTGGACAAATATCTCGTTCCTTGGAAAAATTGTCTTCCATTTTTTTTTTTTTCGTAAATTACTTAATTAACAACGTAATAGATGCTCCACAAAACGATAAGCTCCAAGGTGTCAAAAGTTGTACGATGCAAAGACCATCTTCTTCGGAACAAACCTTACAAAACAGCGGGCAGGAAAGAGTAATTTCACTTCCTCAAACAAATTCGCAATCGCCTAATCGCCAACCTAATGGATACTCCGCAAGACGATCGACACCAGGGTGGAGTGAGTCGACAGGTTGCAGGAACATCGACCCTTTCTCTTCGTTCCTTAATCGAGGAAGAAGAAGGACAGACTGACAGACACAGAGATAGATAGATAGATAGATAGAGAGAAAGAGAGAGAGAGAGAGAGAGAGAGAGAGAGAGAGCGTGAAAAAGGGAGAGAGGGAGAAAGGTGAGAAAGAGGAAAGGGATAAAGCGGCGCGAACGGAAAGATTTGTGGAGGAGCTTCCGGTGTCGAGCCGGGCATATCCGGCCGAGTGATAATTAGGGCCGTTCGTCGGGAAGGGCGGCGAGCCGAGGGCGAGGGCTTCCGCGAGAAAAGCCCGGCCGATCGAACAAACTTCCTGGCTAAGTAGCTCTCCTGGGATTAAGCCTTGGCTCTATTCGCCACGGAGAAATTCACTTCCTCCGGCCGAACTTCCTCGCGATAATGATATCTATGAGCCGGACGACGACGATCTTCGGATCGGATGAGATAACCATCGGCTCATCCGGAAACTTCTCCGGCCATTTCACGAGCCGTGACCCTTTTTTTTCTTTCTCTCGATCCTTTACTTTACTCGCTCCGCTTTTTGCGCGCGCTCGTCTTTTATGAAGCTTTTATCGATATATATGTATATATATTAACCCTTCAGCTGGACAGTGAGCACTCTTTACAACTGTTTATTTATGCACAGTAACACAAAAGATGTTAAATATAGTTTCAATTTACAACGTGGTTCCATTGTTCCATTTCTTTTAATAGGTTTTTTTAAATATGCACGTGGAAACAAAGCTCACGAAATTGACCGTACACGAGCATAAGATACGATACGCTTCGTTCCCGAATCTAGCGGCATTCGCGCTTCGAAGTGAATTACTCGCAAGATTTTTGTGCTAGCGCGTCGTTTCCGCGGGGACGATTTATATGCCTTAGGGGTGCAAATCATCGACGATGGGCATCGACCGCCGCGAGAGTAAATACGGGGATCTAATCTCGCGATACCGGCGCAGAGCAAATAACCAGAAGCGACTTTTCGGTGGTATGGACGATATTAGAAGTTATTAATGGCCTCTACCGCTTCATCCGCGCTGAGGAGGGCGAGGGGCGAGGGGAGGGCGGATAAACCCGGCGGAAGATGAAAGTTTTAACCCCGCGCTGGCGCTGGAGGCGGGAAGATGAAGCACCCGAACGCCACGGCACTTCGTTTTCCGCAGTGTTTCGGGTCTTAATATTACTTCGTCGGTCTTATTGCCGTCGTCCACGAGCTTTTCCGTTTCACGGTGCCAGCTGAAATCTGGAGACTGATGGAATACCCGCGAGCTTTTTTTTTATAAACTGCTATAAGCGTACATTCGCCTATTTTGAGTATATATATA
>JBCFXI010001935.1:0-34943 GCA_038496175.1 Ampulex compressa | reverse complement strand
ATATATATGTATGTATGTATGTATATGTATCCGCTTGAAGTGGTAGAGTGTCCCCCATTGGGAGCAGAGCGAAACACGAGGGAAAGAAATGGATTTTTTCTCTGTTGATTATGTTCCGTTTCTTTTTCTTTCCCCCGCTCTTCTTTCGCCGAAAACGGTTACTATTATTACTATTATTACTGTTGTCGCTATTATCATTTATATTATTATACGATTGTGGTAATTATTATAATTGTACGCGATAATACTTTGATCGGGTTACGTTCGATTTTAGACTGGGACGTGCAATGTTGCGGTTCAAAATCAATGAACGGACATAACTAGCCTACATAGAGTAATTGCGTATTTTGAAATTGGTCATGTTGCGTGATAATCGGGAGTTCTGCGCGATTAAAATGGTGTTTGCAACTTGAATACAAGATTTCCAATCCTTGGGAATTATTCGATATCCATAGCACATATTAACTTAACGCGCATCCGAGCTGCGAATATGATAATGCTTCCTCAACGGAGAATATTTTTGAAAATTCTCGACGTTTATATTATACATATTGATTTACATATCCCAATCTAAATGGACAGGTGTAACGTATATCTTGCGTTTATTGCGAACATGCTCCTAAGCGGAATATTCTCATAATGCACGCAACATGAACGTTTCAATTAACCGAGTAATGCGATAGAAATTGCGGTAATACAAGTCAAGAGATTTCATCCGAACCTCTGCACATCAGTGCCAAATTACTTTGCCCTCTATCATCGACTTATTTCAATATCGCGATCGTATCAATGGCATTCTTTCTCTCGTACGCACCGAATTACCGTATTTAATCACGCGGATAATTCTCGAACGTCGGCGCAAGTACGATAGAACCTCGCGGTGGGCAGAGAATTCGTCCCCTCGTGGTACACGGATCAAGATGTGCCTCAAGCGTTCTCGGTCATTAAAAAGTAACGAGCAGACGAGGGAAAGGTGAAAACAGGGGGCATCTTCTCCAATCTACTTGCTTGTTATTACTTACGAGATATATACATGTATACATATATATAATTGTGTAAGCGTATGTGTGCATGTATATGTATGCAATTCTAACGCATTGCATTGCACTTACGCGCAATTTCCTCCGCTTCCAGCAACGATTGTGTTTCACGCGACATCCGGCTCCAGTGCTTCTGTTTTGTTCGAGAATCGTGCATGTTATAATATGAAAGTATCGAGTGAAAAGCCACACAAAAAAAAATATAATGAGAGAGAGAGAGAGAGAGAGAGAGAGAGAGAGAGGGTGTGAGAGAGAGAGAGGGTGAGAGAGGGGGTGAGGGTGAGGGTGAGGGAGTACGTGCGCAAATAAGTCAAAAGAACTTGCGTTGATAGCCTCCTAGATGAATCAATGACGACAATGCTGACGATAAATTGATAACGATGATCGTGTTTATGATGTAGACGACGATGATAAGCGTAGGCGGTGTATGTATAAATTGTATTTTAAGCGTGAACAAAAATCAATTTACATTTACATTTACAGTAACGAATAACAATACTGATATGGGTTGTGCATAAAACGTATATACGTACTTTCCGGGCCGCGCAAGTGGAGAATCGAAACGACGAGCGCCAGTCCCCCGAAATTACTTTCTTAGGACCCACGTGAAGCCTAATCTCGATACGCATTTTAGCGTGTCGTATTCTGCGTGATATTGCACGCGCGAAAAAAGTTTTACTTTATGCTTGTCGGCCGGGCGGTTTACGTTTTTTTTGTGAAATTTATCGGGATGAATGATCTGCTTTCAGTGAAACTTCAACTGATCATATATCACTGATTACGTGCCTTCACTTACATAACCGATAGACAATGAGGCGCACCGCCAGATTTTTTTTTAATATGCATGATTTGTACTATATTGTATATAAGAGATATTTCCGATTCCATAAGGTAAGACACGTTATGTTCGTATAAAGCTATAAATCTTAGCTATAAATTTATCATTTTATATTATCTATTGTTTCTTCGTTAATTAGTTATCGTTGAATTGCATATTGGTCTTTTGCGGAAAATTTTGTCTTGTAATAGACGTACAACAAGCTCACAAATGCGGGTAGCGAAAAATTCGTGCTGCTGCATTGCTGGATTACGCGAAGGCACAAGGATTAACAGTCCGTTGTTACCGTAATGCCCATGTACGACTGCAAAGTGTTAAAACATGCGTACGAGATAATATAGAAAGTAATTTTTACTATCGACGCTCGTTGCGTAGGCGATACGAGTGACGTTTTTCGTTCTGTAGACACGCAGAATACGAGGCTAAATGGCGGCGCCTTGGGAACAGGTATCATGAAAGAAATCAGGAGTGCCAAATCATCCATGACTTCCGTCCCACTTGGGCAATAAGTGTGTCAACCGGACGAGAACATACAGCTTTGTCTTTTGTCCTCCATAATTATAAGAACTTTAATCTGTCCGATCAGTCTTCTCGCTGCATTCATGGAGCGTACCTTGTATATTTATGTGCAATTTTCGGAAATTCGTTTTTCGTCCAATTCGGTGTTGGAGCAGAAGTAACATCGTGTAAGAAACAAGCGTATATTCATCGAAAAATTGGCACGCCTGTTGGTATCATATTATGAGAAAGTGATTTCCGATTCTCCATTCGGGCAAATGTATGCCGTGATTGTAGAGATTATCGAGAAAAGAATCTCGATCGGTTATGCCGTTGTTCGGAAAGACTAAAATTCCTCCGATGCGAAATTGTCACGCACGGAAAAGCGGCTAATACGATTAAATGTCTTGCCCGATTAAGGAGGGACGGGGCGAGTTCATATCCGATTCTCCATTATCGGCGCTCCTTCCAAAACACAAAATCGTGCGTGAGAAATTACGGCACCAGTTAATTAAAAATATTTATTCAAACGACTTGCCAGTTTCGTTGCACAGTACACACGAAGTAGGTTCAAATGGAAAACATACAAAAAAAGTTACTGATGCGAAAGGAAATCTATAGATTACGGATTAATGGATGAGTTACATAGCTATTTGCGAAATTTCGCGAGATATTGATGTATATATTTTAAGTTTGTATTATAACTCCCCCACTTAATTTGTATGAAATGGAGAATTTCAAACATTAAAATGATGATGAAATGTCGATTCTTTGCTTTACCTATCCGACCCCGTCCTTGAAAGCAAATTATCTCGCTATATATACACGATGAAATCATATTTTATTCCTCATTTGAAACGTGCTTTATGACGCAACTATTATATCTTCTTTAATATATGTAGCTGATACATTTATCGATACAAGCCTTCTTTCTGTCACTTGCACGAAAAATTTGTCATAATTCCTTTACTACGCACTAAATGCATGAGATTATAAACTTAATATCATACTTTTTTTCGGCATATAAATCCTTTCTAAATGCTCGAAATTGCTTATTGTCATGGTTGACATTTTTTCTGCCTTTCGTGTTTGCATTTAGACCGCGTCTCACATTCGTGCAATTAATATCGAACGAAAGACCATCGATTACAGCAAGAGATATAGTGACTGTGGTTTACGCTCCTCTACAGATAGAAATACAGTCGCACAACTGGAAGACTATGCGCAGTGCAGTATCACATGTCAATGCCTATGCGCATGCACATACCGGTCGGAGGACATGACACGTTCGTCTGCTGCATCTCGTTGTTGATTATTCTTGATTGACGAAGTGCCTCTTAAAAATGACTAAATAGATCATGATATTTTACGTAAAGTGAATGGTTTTATAAAATTTTACTTATACAATCTTATCGTTGGCACGTATCAGATATGTCGACGACCCGAGAAGCCGAGGTAAGATTTGTGCCTTCGTTTCTCGATGAACGTGATTTATATATTTTAAAACACTAGAAGAACATTTATTTTTAATAGGAACATTAGAGAGGCGTGATTTTTCAAGTTAAGAACGTTCAAATAATTTGACAGTCTAATAAAAAATTGATTTTTAAATTTTGTTATAAGTCGTGTAGAATAACACTGCTGTCAGGAATATTCTGCTACACATGTTTGTGCAGTTTATGCACAAGGACACGGGACAAGAACTACGATTGCCTTTTATAGTTAACTAAATATGGGTGTTGTTTTTTAGGTGCAGAACCTTAAGGAGCAAGGAAATGCGTGTATCAGAGAACAAAAATATGAGGAAGCAATGTTCCATTACACACATGCAATTGAACTTGATCCACAGAATTATTTTTTATATAGTAACCGTTCTCTTGCATTTTTAAAAATGCAGCAGTATTATTTTGCCATGGAAGATGCATTGATGACCATTCACTTAAAGCCCGATTGGACCAGAGTATGTAACCAATCCTACCATAAACATAAAGCATTTACTTTATTATAAAATATTTTGTAGGGATATTTCAGAAAGGCTGAAGTTGAATCACAGACTTTTCGATTTAACGAAGCTCTTCAGTCTTACAATAAAGCTTTATCCTTACAACCAAACGAGCCCAGAATTTTAGACGCTATGGATAGAACATCAAAGTCCCTGATTAAAGACAGGAGAGGTATATGTCTAATATGTCATAATGTAGTTAACGAATTTCTACAATTATTTATTATATAAATATAATATTTTATAGCTGATCAACAAATTCCATGGCTCGGAGCTGGCGTCGGTATCATACTAGGCGTAATAGTTGTGATTGCTGATTATGTTTTTACAAGCAAACCAACATTAACGGTAAAATTATTATTTTAACCAAAAAAAGCTTGGTAATACATAATTTCCTTTCAGATCACAAGTTAACATTATCTTGCTTTCTTGAATATAGCATCCACTATTAATGGCTTTGCTGACAATGTCTATAGCAATGCTAGGTTTTGGTATTGCGAAGGGATTTCGTTATTTTGTTAAGTGCCAAAGAAAATCGTTATTAGAACCACCAGTGGATTTATTCGGTGAAAGCAAAGCAGATTTCGATGACATAGAGGTGGAAAAGAATGGTGAAAAAGAGAAACACCCAAAGTACAGTAAAGCCCAGGCAAGACAGAGGTTCAAAAAGGGAAAATCGTAGTCTGTTCTACTCGTAATTGGGTGTGTTATTATAATAAGTTTAAGTATGTAATTTTAATCACATCTCAGGATACTTGTAAGATATAACTGTAAAATGTTATAGCACTGAAAATGAAATATCTGACGTTGTTTACATTTTACAATAGTTTAAAGTGTACCATTCAGATGTCCCAAAGATGTGAAAAAGTTACATATTTTCTTATAATTTATGTTGTATGGTTTTGATATAGCTGAAAATATATTGAAATGATCGGGTCCGTATAATATAAATGCATTGATTGATTAAGATATATGATAAAAAAAATAAGGCTGCAAAATAATAAAAACAATTCGCCCGTAAGCATTTCAGTACAAATCTTTATAAATTTTAAATTGGAAGAAAACTACATTTGTTATATGAATTTACCATACGTATACCTGTATGTAACGATATAAGATTTCAAAGTTAAAGCCGTAAAAGTAAAACTTTACATTTTTACATAACATATTGTAATAGAATATAACAACCGTGCTCTTGATCATAACTTGATCTCATAATTCGAAAACAACGAATTATATTATATCTCGAATCAGCAATAAGATTTATTACATATGTCTCTACCTCTTGCACTTATATACAACTTTATACTATAACAACAAAATAAAATTTCACTTGATTGCCTCTTTCTGTTAAAAAGAAAAAGCATTTAATCATATTTCAGACAATCTTATTAATGCTATCATTTTTCAATATACATTATTTTTAATATATAAGCCATCCGGTAATATATCTACACTTGAGTCTCATAAAAGGAGCGTGTCTGATGTCTATCATTATTATATAATTAGATATTTAGAAATATATTTCCTGTCGTAGAATATGCTTTCTCCCTTGATAAAAATCATATTCACACTGTTACTATTATACAGATACCCTTTTGATCATAACCACAAATTTATGCTTTCAAATATATCCTATTGCACCAGAAAAATCTTTTAGTGTGCTAATGTGTCCGGTTAGACAAGCATTCCAGACATGTATACAGTACTTCGTAGATTTTAAGAATGCTACAGATTTATCTACCATAATATGTGCGCCAGAGCCTGGGTAAATGAAACGTATCTTGAACAATAGCTTGTAGGCAAAATAAGAATAGCAGATGTTAGCTTCAAACAGTAAAATAAACATATGAACATTCACAATCGTATTTTACAGATTATGTTCTACAATTCCATCATCATTCGCAATTCGTAATTTTGAAATAAAGTATGTGATTACCTTGCAATGTTGTGGTCTTTAATCCTAGATAAAAAAAAATAAAATATAGATTTATACCCAAAAAGAAAGTGCCACCATACAGATTTCCAACAGATGTTTTACTTTAAAGACTAGGTAATATCAACTCGTGGATATTACGGTAGTACATTTAAAATTAGTCATTTTCAGAACCGTACATTGCGTACGTCGTAACTAACCGAACATACATAATGCGTAAATTGTTCAAATTTACGATTGCACATAACAATTCCTGGGCAAGCGAGTGTAGCTTCTAATATTTAAAAATCATTCTATTCGTGATATCAGTATCGATGAATAACGTGAATCAATTAAAAGCGTGGATTATTTTTTCTAAGTAATTTTGTGCCGCATAATTACTTAATAAACGTTTGACATTATAATTTTGCAAGGAAAACTTGATAAACCTCAGCGTAAATTCATAAAAAAACAGTGCTTACTCAGCATAATGAACATTATTTTCATACCGATCATTTAGCCACCACATTTAACTTTGAAAATGTACGAAAGTTCTGTGCGCAATGGATTATTTGTCTCCTCGAAAGCTGTTTGTGATAACATACTACTTTGATACATTGGCTGTGCGCCAGATGCTCGAGGCTTCTTTAACAATAAGTTAGCGACTGTTCGTCAATTAGAAATTCTAATAATTCAGTTCGCACATGCAAATGTTTTTTCAACCCGTTTGCGAGACGCTGTCGGAGGATATTAGAGGATTCATAGGTACTTACACGCATCACTCTTGTATAAATACGTCTTACTACTTTATATATAGTGATGATAGAATGCGTTCCATAATACAACTTTTCAAGATACCTGGAATAAACCAGAAAAACCCAAGAGAGAAACAACTATTTTTGAAATAAAAGATCTTTCTAATGATTTCGCAACCAGAGAAACGTTGATACTACACTTATGAAGTATTAAAAAATCAATAAGGATACTGTGGGAATTATTTTGTTTCGTGAAACGGAATATACCATTATAGCATATTTTGTTTAACAATATAAAGCGTGATTGAAATCGCACAAGTACAACTCTATATTATCAGATTTGAAATATGTATATAGTAATATTTAACAAAAAAAATGGTTTATTGTCATTTTTACAAGTATTGAACTTTTTTCCTTGTCATCATTTTGTACGATCCTGCTGAGCGATTATTCATGGTACACTTTTATGCGCATGCGTTCATCAGCGTTTACAACTAGGTAAGCACTATAGATATTGCCGTGCCAGATCACTTCTCTCAGAACCTCCGAGCGATGTGGTTGCTGCATAACCTTAAGACCTTATGGAAAGTACATCTTTTCTCTTGCCATAAGAGAATTTAAATACGTTATGAAATAGGATGTTTTGCCGTACTTTATTTATACCAAATCATCGGTTATTATCTGAATATAATTAAGCTTTATTATAGCTTTACCTGTCATGGTGTAAGATTTTAATATACGAGAAATAACGTTCCACTAATGCGGTAATAAAAAAATTGTTAAGTTATACGTAGCACGTACAAGATACAAATTATACAACACTTAATGATTACATCTTTTATACCAAATACAAAATTGAAAAACACACTGTACTCCATTCACCTTGTGCGTGATCAGGTGCTATTATACGATCACATGATGGCTCAGCATATGTTATCTAAGAACTCGCCGTCATTCGCAATAATACTGATGGGAATAACACAGTAAATTTGGTACGATTTAGCATATAACGTAAATAAATTACAACTTATTAAGCTTTTCCTATCCGTATTATGACTAACGAGTCTTATAACCTAACGTGGATATAGAAAATATAGAAACACAGTCGTTTAATATTGGGCAAATACAGTTATCATAATGAAAAGTAAGCGAATGTAACAAAAAAAGGGAGAAGAAAGTTGTAGCACCTCGAATGCTAGAAGACAGCCTTATATATCGTAATGGTATGCCAGGCCTGTGATTCCTGCACTTATTGGGGGTTAGGTTGATGTATGTGGTTATCTGAATGCGGATCGGTTGTGCTGACAATTAAAAAAATACGAGTGTGAAGAGCGGACTACAACGGTATACATTTCGTAGGCACAAAACGGTGGTGATCCAGGAAAGAACTCAGAGACGAGCGCGAAACAGCACGAGGAAACCAGAAGCGGGAAGCGTAGCTGGGGCATCCAATGCGATTAGTCCCCTGCCTCTGTGCTCGTATGTGATATGCGCATGCGTAATTTCGCGCCACAGGTTTGTATCTATATAACGGACAAGTCTGTTATTCAAATCTGGTTATCAAGATGATTGCTAAATGTTTGAATATGTATATTTGATGAAAGCTGTTCTGTTTTAAAATTGGATCAACAACGTAGGCTTAAATGAAAATCAAACAGAAAACTTAGGACTAAGCTTGCTCAACTTTCCTTTGCTATTAGTCATTTTTACAAGGAGCAAAGAAACTTGGGATGTCGATGACCTCTCTTAATATTTCTTTGTTTTGTAATAAATTTGCAGGGTCTAATTTAAAAAGTTACCCAGGACTAGTCTTCCTGTGTAGTTGCTCTATATAAAGATCTTTAACTTTAGAAAACATCTTCCATTTGTTCTAATAGAATATTTGTAAACAAAACTGTGTATTATTTTACAAATAGCATAGCCATATTTATTGCGGATTATGTACAGACATACAATACATCTCACGATTCTTGAGCGAGCATTTATTTAAAATGTATAACATCTAGCGAAACTGATAGATATGATAAATCTGTATTCCATACGATATAAATTTTACGCTTGCAAGTCTAAGAAATATACGCATTTAAGCGTAAGACTTCTTTAAACACCTCAGTCTAGAATACAAATGTGCAAAGCTTGCAGGGCCGCGAGAAGTTTATTCTTGTGTTTCTACAGAAACAGCCCGTGTTCCGATGTGGGATCTGCAGGTAGTCGGAATGACAATGTCCGCACCTTTAATGAATACGTTCCTGCTAGCCGCACTACTTTTCTACCGTACCCCCACTTCCGCGTATCGGTGTGTACAGGCTGGTGAGCGGTGATTGGTTGAGGCCGTGATTGCTCAGAGTAGTGGGAGCCGATCGCGTCACGAAGCGAGGCCGAGGAGCGACGAGGCGCATGTATCAATGCGCAATCGCATCGGAACAGTTCACGGAGTCGGGGAGGTCTGTGGCAAGGAATAAACAGAGTGGAGAGACCGCGCGAGGGACGAAGAGAGGGGAAGAGGGAGAAAGAGAGAAAGATAGAACGAACAGGCAGCAAGACGATCACGATGCACGGAGGCGAGCACAAGCGGCCAGGGGCACAGGGCTGAGGGCTGAGGGCTCGACAGGGCCTCGAATAACGTTTACGGGACAGCCGCGGACTAGCTAGCAGCAATGGAACAACCGAAAACTCCCGCGTCCCGGCTACTCAGCACGACCTGCATCGAGAACAAGGACGACCTGGAGGAGGTAACATAAATATTTGAAATAGTCACTGGATACGTATCGAGTGCGAGGGGTTCCGCCATTGTTGCGACGGTCGCGCACGTCGCTAACCGCGCGGCGCCACACGTCGAACACGCGTCTTAGCGGCAATTTTAAATTAATACACATAAATGAAAAATAATTATATACATGCTGCTGACTAAGTGTTCATTGCGTTTGTGAGCGGTACTGTAGTCATAAAGATATCACGCAATTTCCTTTATGTACATAAAATTAGAATAAACTTTGTATCTTTACTTTCCAATTTTTTTTAATATTAATCGGAAACAGTTAAGTGAATTGACACTTATTAGAATATTTTGAAACACTTTACTCGAATATATAAAGTAGGCTTATAAAATGATTTGTGCCAATAATGACTTCGATTTCACATGTGCATTTCTATTCAAATGCAGTCATTTTATAACATACGTCTTTGAAAGTGTTACATTATATATTATTCTGCTTTCAGAAATTTGAGAAATGTTATACAGTGCTTCAAAACCTGACCGCAGGACTGTCAGAAAAAGAAGCCCACGATACGTTAAATAATGCTGTGTGCAAGGACAAAACACATGAAGAAGTTTCGCTGGGATTGTTGGTTGTTATTCTGACAGATCCTCAAAATGCTGCAAAGAGTTACAGAGACCTGACATTAATTACACGAGATGGTCTTGCTATCGTGTTAGGACATCTTAATCAATTAGTACTCGAAAGATACTTACGACTGAACGAGATCACTCGAAATCAGTTATTGTGGCTATTGAGAGAGATGATAAGGACCAGTGTAGCTAGTGTGGATAATTTCTGTTTAAGTTTATTAAGGCATGCGGCAGGTGGAGATATATCTCCACGAAATCTGTTTCTAGTTGATGCGCTTTTAGACATATTTCAAGAAAACCGACCATGGTTGGATAAATTTCCATTCTTAGTAGCTTCTATTGTTTATACGTATTTACGTTTGATAGAAGATCACAATGCACCTCATTTAGCTGGTTTACGGCAAAAGGAAGTCACATTTACAGTATCTCTAATTAGAGAAAGAATGGTGGATTGCTTAGTAATTGGAAGGTAAATATAATGGCCCATAAATCATTTTTTGTACTTCGTAAAGCTAATGTTAGAAAATTTCGCTGTTCACTGATCTTAGTTTTATGCACAATTTTGAAAATATTTTATATTTGATCACTGGAAGACAAATATGTTCCATCAAAGAAGTGTAGTGCAATTATAACCCTGTATTTTTATGCTTTTCACACACTTAAATATTTCCAGAGATCTGGTGCGACTACTCCAAAATGTGGCAAGAATACCAGAATTTGAAGCGCTTTGGAAGGACATGCTTCTGAATCCAAAGAGTCTTTGCCCAAACTTTAGTGGAGTTTTACAGCTACTACAAACGAGAACATCAAGAAGGTTTCTACAGTCTAGACTTACACCAGATATGGAAAGGAAGCTGGTATTTCTAACAAGCCAAGTGCGATTTGGAAATCACAAACGTTACCAAGATTGGTTTCAAAGGCAGTACCTGGCAACACCAGAATCCCAATCATTAAGATGTGATCTTATTCGTTTTATCGTTGGTGTTATTCATCCAACGAACGAGTTACTGTGCTCGGACATTATACCACGTTGGGCAGTAATAGGATGGTTATTTACCACTTGTACATCAACTGTGGCTGCGAGTAACGCTAAGTTGGCCCTTTTTTATGACTGGCTATTTTTTGAACCTGAAAAGGATAATATCATGAATATCGAACCTGCAATACTTGTAATGCACAATTCAATGAGGTCTCACCCACCAGTCACTGCCACCTTACTAGATTTTTTATGCAGGGTAATTTAAAATGGATATATTGAAATATATACATATATTAAAATTGTAATATATTATATACTATATATATACATATGTAAAGTATACATGAACATAATTTTTTTCAGATAATACCAAACTTTTATCCTGCTTTGACAGATAAAGTACGAAATGGTATATTCTCATCACTAAGACAGATTTTGGAAAAACGCGTTTTACCCAGCTTGTATCCACTATTCGACAGTCCTAAGTTGGATCGCGAGTTAAGGAGTAAAATAAGAGAAACCTTCAAGGAATTTTGTTTACCTCCTAATACAGATCCTGGTAAAGCTATGGTGATATGTAGCATGCTATTTTTGCACAAGGTTGAGCTTATTATTGCACAAAGAATAAACAAATATACTAATAACAGTAAAAACTGCTCTTTTGATGATAGTGGTTACATAGAGATTTGTATTTGCTCGAATGTATGTACATGTGAGAGAGAGAGTGTACATAAACTAGGAAACAAAGATCAAACTCTGAATTGTATCTATGTGATATGAGTTTGTTCTTATCTGTTGGGATTGTATATTGTTATATTAACTAACACATGATTGCTTTTTGAGTATGATTTGAAGTTCACTATTTGGTTAGCCCAATCTTGCATCAATTCTTTCCATTCACCTGTTCTTTAGGCTTCCAGCACATTCAATGCTTACTAACTTTGGTTTTTGCATGATGTTTTTAAGCAGGCAATAAGGTTCCAATATATTCAGGTAAAATGGAGGAACTTAGTAAGGATATTACGCAAGGACCCATATTGGAAAATGTAGGAAGTACGCCCGTTGAAAATAATCATGTCAGCCAGGATGCAGAACCAGCCTTTAGTGACGAGGAGGAAGAAATGCCACTTAGGTTATCCTTGTTATATATTTTTATTTGTGAAATATACACTGCTTGATAGCATATTCAACAATGCTAATTCTAATTTGACATTGCAGGATAGTGACCAAAGTTGAAGAAGAAGAGGACGAAGAGGATTTACCACTAGCTACAGTCAAATTGAAAAATGAACAAAAAAATGCAAATTGTGTTATAAAAAAAGAAGACATTACGTCGCAATTAAACCTTATTTTAGAACCAGAAGAATTAAAGACTGCTATAGAAAGCTTGCATATTGAAACAGATAACGAAGCAAAATGTCAAACAATGGAAAGGATAGTACAAATGGTTGTAGAGGATGAAATAGATGCAGAAACGATACCAGCATTGGCATCTTGCATATCAAGTATTTTATCACCTCAGATTACAGCGCAAATATTTCCATCGGACAATTTAAACGAAGAAGCCTTGACTGATAGTATAAGCACACCATTGTTTGTTATGTTTCGAAATCAATTTCAGTTGTGTAAAGAAGAAGACAATAGGCGAAAACTTTTAGCGCGTGTACTTGCAGAAATACAGTCTATTCAATCAAGAATAGGATATTTGCTTCTTTATTTCTTAAAAGTTTGGGGCAGAGAAGAGGAGAAAAGGGAAGGTGAACCAAGGTTAGTTGAGAACAATCAGCCAGGATTCTAAAAAGTAATTTCTTTTATTTCTTACTATATTACTTTTTCTGTTTTAGCAATCTGTTAAATGACGTTAAAGCATCAGTATACAAAGACTTTTGTGCACAACGGGAAAAAAAGCTAGATGCATGCTTAGTATCAGATTTAAAGGTAATTTTTGTATCTTTGATTATTCGAACTAAATTGATCAGAAAAGAGAAAAAGAGGAATAGGAAAAATTATTGTCGCATAATCGAATATATCGCTTAATCATACAAATACTCTCATTGAAGGCGCATTATCTCTTTTACAGCTCTGTCACGAAGACAACATATTCATGCTGTGTTATCTTGTGCCTGATGTATACATGGGATTTCAAAACGTTGCTCTAGGCAACGTTCAACTCTTGCATTTGGTCGTATCCACTGTCGATGCGTGCCAGCTACAAGAACTAGTTTGTCAAATAATGCAAGGACATCTGAAAATGTTAAAGAAGGAGTCATTCACATCGTTACTCACAGCCAGCCTAAATTGGGAAACCTTCGAGCAGTACTGCTTCTGGCAACTTATATTCGCTCACGATTTCCCGATCGAGTACGTACTGCCCATCCTACCGAAGCTGCAGTTCCGCGACCACGCAGAGGCGCTCACGTCGATCCTCTTTATGCTTAAGCAGGAAAAGTAAGTGAGCCACCAAGTTGACAATATTGGATACAGGCTAAAGAAAGCTTGCGCAAGTACAACGTAAATGTATATGTACCCCCTTTCTTGCTTATAGGCCAACGTTAGAGTTACTGCGCCAGTTACTTGCGCGGCAAAATGTAGACGGAGACATGTTTGTTGTAGCAGCGTTACGCTACTGGTGTCGCGATTACGAGGAAAAGCTCGGTGAGCTGCTCGCCAATCTTCTGAGCACGCGCTATCCAGCTACAAGCCCCAACAAGCGGAAACGTTCGGGTGCTAAGCATAATCAGCAGTCCGGTCCACCGACTGGCGAACAGGTTCTCGGCCATCTCGATCAATTGCGGCAGCACTGCACGTCCTCCGCGGAGCTGCAGCTCTACCATTCCGAAGGGATGCAAAGGGCCCTGCAACAGGCTCAAGCGGCTAGTAGCGATTCCCTCAGAAAGAGTTACGGCGATCTGTTCGCCCTCGCCGAAGTTAGCGAGGAGAACGAGCCACCACCGCCACCGTCGACGAGCTCGGCGAGGAAATACGCGGCGGCATCAGCCGGCGGGGGTAGCGGTGCCGGCGGTAAAGGGGGTCACAGAAAAACTGGTGCTAATACAAGGGAAAGGTCTAGCTCGAAGAGGTCCCTTCCCAGATACATCGTGGACAGTATATCCAGCAGCGAGGTAAGAAACTCAGAAATGTTTGCATCGAAACGACGAATCCTTATTCTCCTCGTGGGCAACATAGTTATTTCTATCCTTCTTTCGTTTACTGGCCCAGGAAGAAGAAATCGTGAATCCAAAGCAAGCGAAGAAGAGAAAAAAGATTAATCCAGTGGGCTCGGACAGCGACTGACCACCCAGTGTCTTCATATGTCACATGGACCATGTCATGTGTGTGCGGCAAGCTAAACTAGCCTTAAGGATAGTAAGATAATATAATACACATAATAGATTTATCTAGCGCGACTTGTATATATAGTGTACATGAAGAGGGAACGCGAAACGCTATTGACAAGATCTTGCACACGTTTCGCAAACTCAAAGCATTGGCAACGTTGTCAGATTCCAAGCGCGACTGTTCATCGCGCCGTTTTACTTAAATTCTGGTAAAAGACGTACTCGGAAAGTGTAACGTAACGCGTATTCAATTTTGTAACTGCTGGTTACTCCTTCGTCCGGTAAATGCAAGTGACAGATCTAATTACAACACGTCAACGGTACCTGCGAATTTGTGTAAAGTATCAGCTGTGTTTCAACCGCCATCTGTCAGTTAAAGTTACCGAGAGGTAAGACTAGTCATGTACTAAAGAGATTCCTTCGGAATGGTCTTGAATATTTTAGGCATGAATGTGAAACTAGGGATACGAATCTGGCAACGTCGCGTAGGGTATACCGACGGGATGCATTGCTCCAGGCTTATTGCGTTTATTATCATACAAAATCGCATACATTTTGTGGCCAATAACAAAGAGCACGAATATTTTCGTGCTTCAATTTATCGATAATTTTTGTAACCAATTGCGCAATTCGGTATCGATGGATCTTAAGTCCTCCCTCGTCCCTTTTTTTTCTTGTTTGTTCAGTAATTGTAAAGGAAACACGCGACAGTTAAGAAAATTAATGATAATGCAAAAGATTACTTTTGTTGTCATGACCGTAAACGCAATTTCTACGAACCGTTGTTAGCTTTTTACTAGGATTAAGAACCTTCTGCGGGAGAACAAGGATGTACGATGAACGTCTCGCTCCAGCAAGAAGCGTACAGTTTTACGACCAAATGTATTCATTTTGTCTGCGCATAGTGAGCATAATCATTCTCAAGACGCAGAGATAGTTTTTATATTTTGCACGATGGAAGGTTGTCAGGTACTCCGAGTATTTCTTCTGATCCACCGTAACTTGTGTAAAATTATTTTTCAATACGTCTACCATGAATGGGACACACGAGGCAACGACAACCCTTTGCTGATAGAAAGAGTGCAAGATTCGCTTCTGGCGTATAATGTTTAATTTATGCGTTTTCTTTGTATCGCATTGCATTCGTAAAGAAAAATCCAAGCATGATTTACGAAACATTTCCATATGCACGATGAATGACATATTCCATTTATTCATTAGTCATTATTTCTGGAATGCAGTTCGTTGAATATTTTAACAACTGTAATTCAGCATGATTCGCTTCCTTTTTATTTAATGGAGTATGCATTAACACATTGCCAATTCAAATTATCTACTTTTAAGCTCGGTTGACGATGCCTTCCACCGAGCGTAAAGCCAAGCGTCATGTAAATTTAAGTCTTAAAATGAAAAGTGCGAAGTGTCACGATTTAACTGTACATTTCCTGTAAAATCGGTACTATAAGAGTAAGTAGCAGCGTTATGTATTTTCTAGTTTGTACATACCAGAGAAGAAGGTAGTATGTATGAATGTGTGCCCATGGGTAGCCTGATGCGTGGTGGGATTTTGATTCCTATGATTTTTTTTCCACTAAGAGAGTTTGTATTTCCGCACGAATCTGATTTTATCGGAGCTATGTAATAAATCGTGTCGAAGAATCGATGAAGTATAAAAGTGTGAGTATGGATGTTCGTACGAATGAATTTAATTTTTGCGACTAAAAGTGAACCATCCGTTCGCGAATGGCGTACGGCGAATAATGGTTAATAAAATTACTAGAACTTTTTCTACTTGTACATAAACGGCGACGTTATGTGAAATATATTTAAAAACGACGATGATTAAGACGAGAGAAAGAGAGAGTGGAAATTAACGAAGCGCGAGGCAATATGAAACACAAACCTGTAAACATTTAATGTTTTTAACGATCTTGTACACACAAATACACATGTAAATACATGGATATATTATCGTAACGCGAGCATAAACATTTAATGTTTTTAACGATCTTGTACACACGGTTACACGTAAATGTAAATACATCGAAAATTATCGGAAGTAAACTTGTGATACCTGTTGTTTACTTTCTCCTTCTCTCGATTTTCCTTCTTCCTTCGATTCTTTTATGTCAACAAGTAAATTTCTTACTTTCCACGATGATTGTAACGACGAAGGAAGTTTACGTATTACTGTCGTTGCGTACATAATATTAAATGTCGAGTAAGTTTGTCTTGCGCAAAATACGCTTATACACTGTACTGAACGAAGGAACGTAGGAAAACTCGAATCGTGACTGATAATAAATAATATTCCAATTAAGAACGACCATGCATCTTTAATAAAAACAAAACGTAAAATGCGTTCCACGATGCAATCTCCATATATCAACATCGCCAATTATTCGTTATAGCGAATTCCCAGAAAGTATCGCATGATATTCTTACGACTAAAATCACTTTATTTGCTTTTTCTTTTGTCACACTGAGAGGAATCAAGAAGAACTGACTTGATGCGAGACAATAAATAAAATCGTAATATCTGTTGTCATATTATTATTGCTAGAAATATGGCGGCAAGAAAAAGTGGAATAGACCCTTATCTCATCAGACGAGTCTTCGAAACGTGCTATTATTACGGTAACAAATGGTTTCCGCTATACATAGATAATGCGATATTAAAGTTATCATTCGTCAAGTATTGCCTTTAAGACTAGGATTGTATGATTCATCGTAACAAGCGCAGATTCTCACGGTTCTTGAACTCAACCCAATTCGTAAGAAGGTAAAATCCGCGTAGAGGAAAATTTCATATTACGTCAGTTATTTTTTAAGCTATAACCAGATTAATATACACTCGAGCGTAGATCTTTCATAATTACTTTGTATCTATCTAATAGTTTTTGATCATTTTATGCGATCATTTCAAACCGTCTCCTCGATTAATTACTTAGCCGATATTTCGACGGAAGCAGACCGTAGGCAGACTCAATGGAATAAGGTTTTTTTGAAAAACTTTCAGAATGGTGCGAATAGTTATCGGTTACTGGAAATTGCATATAATTGTGCTGTACATTGCTCTCAGTTTAGTATACCACTACTTCAATAACTTAAGAGAACCTACTCGTAAATTCACCGCAATATGCAGTAAGCGTTAGATTCGGAATTATCTTCGTCCACAATTCTTTCCCGATAATAACTATCGTTCGTATTATATAACGGGACTCACTATAAAAGACGTGCTTAAATTCAAAGTCAACAGTAATTAAAGCGTACCTCGGCACTCCTCATCGTAAAAGGCAAATTTGCCAGATTTGGGGAGATGGTGCATACACTATCCAAAATCGTCAGTCTCGGTCTGAGCTTCGCTCATAGTTCGTTACCTAAGTAAAGTAGAGAAATAGTTTCGTTTTGTTTGTGCACGGGGTTGTACTTTACATAGGTATATTTAAAGCTCGAGTCGCAGAGCGACAAGAGTTGTTTTGTGTAATCAATCACAATCGTCAAAGATGTACAAGGATTCTGTACAGGGATTCGTTTGTCATACATGCATACGCACAATCACACGCACGTTCGATTAGTATGCACAAAGTTAGTGCGCTCACCAGGCAATGGTAGGCGCACCGAATAATTAATAGATTTCTTTTGCGAAACGATGCCGCAATTGCAATGGTAGTCCCTGTGTGAAACACAAGAATACATCTCGGATGTAGGCACAGGAAAATTCAAATGGAATTCAATCAAATGCGCATGCCGTAACCTAAGTTTCACACGAGTCGTGAAAGAATTCAATGCGTCGCGTTAAATTCTTCTACCAGGAGTTTTGAGCAGTATTGTGCAAATTGGCATAGTTAGTCATCAAAATGGTGGAACGCTGGTAACTCGGTATGTCCTTTAATCTATAAAAAGCATGACCACAAGTGTATTAATTAATTAAGAATAATTCGTTATTATGCAGAGTACTTTCTTATGCCATCCATGCTATTTCGTTTTATCGAAGTTTAGAAACGCATACAGTGATTCGGGTAATGAGTAATTTCTAAAGCATAATAATTAATATCGTAATGTACTACTTACCATAGAATTATGCCGAACGTGCCGTTTTGCACTGCTTGCCCATTTATTTGTAAACCAGATTTACATTTTACCGTGCGACATTGCTGTTTAATATAAAAAATATTTTTTAATCGGTACAATTAAAATTAACTATCATGGCCAGATGCGCTTAGGCAATGCACAACACTGCTCTCATAGCTTATCAACTACTCTGAGCTCGGTATGTACTGTTTATCTCACTCGTAGACAGCAGTCACGGACACATTGTTAGAAAGAAAGGAGAAGCTGGAAGTAAACAAAAACGAGCTAGAAGTCCCGATAGCGCAATCGCGATACTCAATGTACAAATTCTCTAAAAGTTCAACAATGAAAATGACTCGTTATTTACTCGCATTCCGCTAAATCACTTAAAAGTAGTAATTGCAAAAGTTGTAAAAGTTTCAAATAATGTTTACAGTCATATCCACTGCCGAAAGCGTAATATAATTCCATGGTTAGGCTATGGATGTATCACCATCGTACTGTCTGTCCATTTAGGCATATTATCCCTATATTTATGTACCTATAAAATTATATCTAGCTTCATCGCTCTTATGAGTCGCTCGGTATAAGGCGAGCAGTCCACGAAAT
This sequence comes from Ampulex compressa, assembly GCA_038496175.1. Lineage (NCBI taxonomy): Eukaryota > Metazoa > Arthropoda > Insecta > Hymenoptera > Ampulicidae > Ampulex > Ampulex compressa. The sequence goes on along the minus strand of JBCFXI010001935.1, from coordinate 15,546 downwards.
CCTATGACGTGCGGCACGCCGGCGCGCGCTAGCGTAATTCTTATTGCATGCATTTAAGTGCAATACTCCCGCTAACATCGAAATAACGCAGAGCGGTAATAGACACGTTACATCGGATAAAATTAACGCAAACATCGATTTTTCCCAGCACGGATGCCCGTAATGTACATCGTCGAAATGGAGCCGGAAAGCACCTTTTCTCCTCTACGATATCCATCGGCGAAGGTACGAAAGTAAGGAAAAAGTAACGTCGGCCATCGGCCCGCCGTGTGAACTTAGGCTGTTTAAAGTATTTACACGTTCCGGATGCAAATGGTACGCCTTTAAAGCGATAACGCAGAATGGACTATTTTTCACCATCTCGTTACACACGCTGCTAATCGGCATCCTGTATCATACTTGGCAACGTTATTCATGCTGTATACCGTGATGGATGGGGGAGACGAGCGTGAAACATCGTGACTCGATGAATACTCGTAGATTTCGCGAGGGGCGGTGGGGCTGAGGGTCGGGGGGGGGGAGGCCGCAGGATTGCTTGGCATGCTCACTTTATCCAACGTACACGCAAGCCGTTCGGTAACGTCTCATTAACACGTTCTCGTTGTATATATGCGACAAAGAAAGGTTCGTCTACGTAATCACGTCTCGTATAGGTACAATCGGGCCACGCACACGCAACGCTAATATACATACATGTCCTCTGTCACACACATTGAGTTTCTGTTCTTATAACGTTATTCTACCATAATATAGATCCATATGTATATGTACATGTTAGCAACAGTCTAGTTTCTAACGCTGCTAAAAGTCTCACTTGCACGATCCCTTTCCCCCTCCCCCACGGATGAGGGAGAGCGCGTTGACCGAGCCCGTGCTTCGACGAAGGGAGAAAGTGCGTGGTCTCTTTACCGGGAGACGCGGGGTCTAGTAAATCACTTCGTATACAGTGGCCTTTTTGTCACCGGATCCTGTCACAATGTACTTGTCATCGGCGGAGATGTCGCAGCTCAGTACCGACGAGGATTCCTTCGACTGGAAACATTAAACGTTGTACAAATTTAACACGGGATTGTAATATGTGAATCTATGTATGTATGTACGTATGTATATATGTATATTATTATACTGTGAAAAGCGGTCAAAATGTAATTTCGTATAAAAATTTTTAACAGCCCATTTTCATATGGTTTCCATCACTTTGACGTCGTGTATGAGCGATTAAACGAACCTATTTCTTTTCCCTTTTTGCATTCACCTCTTTCCATAGCTATTTTTAATATATTTAAATATGTCGGAGCAATGGCAGGTAGCTGTAGTGACATATCATCTTGTAGGATAAATTTTATTTCCATATTTGTGATTGGGAAATGTTCCATACATTTGCAACGCGCCTAAACGCATATTAAAGGGAATTTAACTCGAATCGCGAATAATGAAAATACATTGCCTTAGCTCACCTGAAATATCGAAGCACCGTAGGGGGTGCGCCAAGCATTGAGCAGATTATCCTTTCCAGTCGAGACAAACCATTTTCCGCAAGACGCAAAGCGTAACGACAATACGCAGGATTCATGCAGGTGCAGCTGGTACTTATCGGATTTCAAAGCATGGAGAACCTCGACATTGGAATTTTCCATGCCCACGGCAAGCCACTCGCCCGTTGGGCAGTAACCCAAAGAGAATATCTGTGAGGTGAAGTCGTGCTGCTGCAATTGTCTACCCTCTCTGAGGTCCCAGGAACGCACCGTGTTGTCGAGACCGCCGGTCCAGAGCTTTGAGCCGTCTGCGGATATATCGATACAAGAAGCACCGTCGGTGTGACCTTGGAATTGTCTAACCAACGTTTGGTTCTGCAAGTCCCAAACGGCGATGTTGCCGTCGCTGCAGCAGCTGAAGCAGACCTTCGAATCCGGCGAGATGGCCAGCGCGTAGCAAGCCGGAGCGGATGAGGTCAATTCGGCTTTAATCCGCGGCGTCGGGCTCGCCAAGTCCCAGATACTCAACTGGCTCGCTTCACCCCCGACTATCAAGGTTCTACCGTCTGGCAGTAGCTTCACCGATCTGGAAATCAAAACAGTCAAGTGTTTGTCAACGCGCCCCACTTTACGCGACATAACGCGCGCGTAAAGGCAACCACTGTTCCGGGCAAATGTAGCGTAATACGAGCAATCCTGTTTCCAATAATTCGAGACAGATCGCGGAACGTTACGTGCCGAGACTAAATGGATTGTTCACGATATTTCGCGATTTGCATTATCCATATCGACTCACCTAATGTAATTGTCACGCTGCAAGCAGTCCAGCTGCGAAACCGGCTTGATGCTGCCGCCACCACCTTGGCCTATGTCCCACACTTTAACGCAACCCTTGCCGCCGGTGTAGACGTACTTCGTTGGATTCGAGATCGTAACTGCGCATACGACTTCGCCGTGGGTCAAGGTATTAATTTGACGTGCGTGACGTGGAATACCCGGTCCTATGAGAGCGTCCGTGGGGAAGGGTACGGGCTGCAGTTGGCCCTCGCCGTTCATGTGAAACGAATACGCTCTGCGAAAAGAAGAATAATTACTGCACTACTCCTACTGGCTGTATTTCGTTGAAAGAACGATTTCCAAAATCTAAAATATTATTCAAATTACTTACGGTTTACCACCCGGTATACTGCTGAGACCGTTACTCGAGGGTATCCTCACGTGACCGTCGAAGCCGAGCTGAAAGTACATCCGGCGTTAAAAGTGGAAAAATTGTTACCAACACCGATACGCGTACGTAGTTCTTAAACGGGCAGGGATCATAGCATGCGTTTATGTTTGCACATTGATGTATGGGATTGAGTCACCATAGACGATCTCGCGTATGGCAAGTTGCTGTATGGCGAGGGCGACTGCGGCGGCTCATTGCCGCGGGACTGCAAGCCCTGATAACCCTGCGGTGGTGTTTGCTGCGACGATGGCGGATGATAGACCCGCGATGCCAAGGACCCAGGGATTCCGCCCATAGTTGGCGTACAGCTGCGCGACCCCCTCGCCGCCGCCACAGGTGTACCCGGCTTGTCGACCTACGGAGTTCGGGTTAATAACACGCTAGATTATTATCCAGCTCACGCACGAGGCAGGACTGTAAGAGTTACGACTGATTTAACGTGAAAGCTCTCAGGTGTCAATCGCTTCATTATGTAGCAATCGCAATTGCGCGCTCCTCGAATTGCCGACGAAAGAATGACTCTCCTCGCTTCTGAATATTTCGAGAACAAACACTGTAATTATCGACCGGAAGTACGCTGAGTGTTTTTCAACCGACACTCGAAGCTTCCCGAAATAATGGAAATCCAATACGATTCTTAGCTTTTGGTAACGCGCTGTAATGGTCGGAGAAGATTGTTTGAGACACACCGTTTTTGCCGCGTTACGATTTTTGCTATAGATTTCGGACCGCTGATTGGTATTGACAAGACTTCGCTTTGATAAGTTTGAGAAACAATGGAGGATATTTCGCGAAATCGCCGATAAACAAGGCGGACCAGATTTATCGGAAGAAAACTCCTAATGAAAAACAGAGATACGATTGGACCGTTTTGTCACCGAATAAGCTTGCTCTCCGCGAGATCTTACATCTTTACTTTTCAGAGACGGCGTGCTACGGGCGGAAGAACTCCCACTCCGCGATGGTGGTCTGTCCTTTACAGAGGTAGAGCCCGCGCCAGATGTCGGTCCTACGTGTCCTGGCGCACCTAATTTCTCCAGAGTACCGTTTTCCCGTGGATCAGAGTGCTCTCCATTCGCGTGCGGCGATACTGCCTCCTTTTGTACCGAAAAATAAAAGAGGGAGAAAGGCAACATTCGCGTTAATAGTCTTGTCTTAAAGCTCTCGGCTTATTAGAAAGCTTTTTTCAGCAGCTTAAGCGGCCGTACTGCGTACTTCGCGGAAGCAAAGAAAGCAACGCGAGCAAAAGAGTTGTTTCCATTTACCTCATTTGCAACGTCCACGACCAAGTCTTGATCACTCTTTTCACCGTCGCTTTCCTGAAACAACGCCGGGGCTCAATTTCACACGCCATTCATACGCGACCAATACGCGTACGGCTCTGCGTTCCATTATTGCTACTCTTTGCCTCGGGATAAATGATATAATTATTGTAATTTCGCGCACAGTTTAATCGACCGTGCGGAATTTTGCAAATATTATAACATCGACTAAAGGTTAAAGTGCGTTGGTTATGCAAAATCTGTGGCGAGCGTACGATTATCTTCGACTTATAATTTCGCCGATACTCAAGTCCAGTTTGTACATAGGGCGAGATACGATCGAGGCGAGTGGGCGGCCTAATACATTTATTTACTCCAATAATTCCGGCAACTATCCGACGCATTAACGACCCTCGTGATATATATCCTGCGAAACCCACGCAGACGTGAGACTCGACCTATATTCCCGTTCGCCTGACTAGCAGATGCATCTTCAGAGATGCATTATTAATCTTGACACTTGCACGCTCGTGGAACATTCTGATTGCACGTTAAGTTAATGGCCAGGCGTTCGACGAGTGGAGGCATCCGATAGAGTTCGCACTTATGACATATAAGCCGCGTGTCGACGGCGCGACTGTAAATTTACATGCGCACGGAGGAGGGTACTTTCGTAATCAAGAACGCGCATACACGTATTTCACGCCGAATATGTGGAAATTATCTATTCGTACATCAGCCCCGATTTCCTATAATTATATCGCTTCGTTAAGTAGATAAGAATACGCATTAATGGTGTCGTGGCGATAGGAAAGCGAAAGTAAAACATAAAATTTCAGAATTATATCGAGCATACGCGTTAAGGATTCATCGCGATGGGTGATTAAATTCCATTTCTCTTTCGCAAGTGAGAATGTGCTGAGTAAGAGTACGAAAAAAATCATTGTAATATTTGTTATTGTCTATGCAGCGTATTCGTGAAATATGATTCCACTTCGTATAAAAAGTTTTTACTTTAAATGGTAAAAGTCTTTGTTATCGGCAAACTGTTCTGAACTCGTGTTTAAAAAAAAATATTGAAATTCCATCGTCGGCTAATAATGCATCTTTAGTACCGCTTACCCCGTACTTCGAGATTAATAGCCCGAGACAATACTGTTTAACATTATGCATGGAAAGTAAAGAGTTATTGGATTTCTTAACACCTCGTTCGTAATGCCACGTACAATAATACCCGCAGCCAAGCATCACAATAGTGTAATAGCCGTAAGGATACGGGAATAATGTCTTTAGCGAGGGAAAAGACAAAGCCACGACGACAAAAGAGCAATGTGGAATTCGTGCGTCTTTTATCCACGTATTTAGAAGTTATCTCTCATTTTCTCGGAGCGAGCTGTCCGTTGCATCCACTTCAGTACGCGATACATAACGAATTCGAAATGGGGCATGGGATAGCGGATTATTGCATGAAATGCAGTAACCGCTTTCTTGCCGGCGTAGAAAATACTGAAAGCGTTACATCGAAGTAGAACCAAAAACTCTATATACCAAATACTCCATGCTTTTGGCAAGCGCAAGAGCACAGGGGGAAACGCCACTTTCATAATACAGTACCTAACGATCGCTTTCGAAAACAATGATTGTATTTGATTCGACGTATAACGCGATTCTTGAATACGTCACGATGTTCATATATTACAGCATTATGGAGGAAGAATTGAAAGGACATTTAGCTACCGCAATATCACAAATTTAAGCACACGTTTTCCAGATTACAGTCTAGAATCGGCTATTTGAATAATTGATGAGATTGCTGTTACGTTGAGCGCGCTCCTTATAAATCGGGGAATTGCTTTAAAATAATTTCTCTAACGAGGTGCACCGTAGAAACTGGCGCACAATGTACAGTTAGGAAAGCGCAATTCATAATCCACATATCTTTCATCATTTATTTACCACTTATCGCTGAGTTTCTACAGGGTGGGTTCGTAGCTGCGCCCACCCTTAGTACGTGGTATATAACGAGCTCAAAGCAGGGCATACGAGAGTAGGTTATATGTATTTAGTGTGGCAGCTCCTTCCGTAACGGCGCAGCAAGTACTCGGAGCGATACATTAACAATGTCCTTCTTACATTTGTATTTTCTCTCCCCTCCTCGCCGCCATATCTAAGAGAATATCAATCCGTCGCTCCCAATCACGCGTAGATACCTATTCTCCACTTCGTTGCACCGATCGCCATCTAACGTGCACGTTAATCGCCATTTTTGATCGTCGCAAAGAAATATAACCCGAGTCCAGAAACCGTCGAGAATCCATTTGAGAGGCAAACCGCCCGATTCATGCATAGCCCCACTTCATCCTCACGATGAACGTGTAATCGAGCCTTGCAATATTCTTCAAACGGAAACTCTCCATAGCTCGCTGGTCATTAGCTGGAAGGATCCGCGCGCGATTGTTTCGGGGTATTCGAAAATACACGCAATGGGATAATCTGCGCAGGGCTTAAGATCCAACCAGACCGGGGAATCGCGGACGTAATTCGTAATTTCCGGGAAGATGAGTTATATAAGATTGTAATTCCCGATTCATTCCCGGCAGAAATCCACCGCGTAAAATTGGTCTACGAGTAGGAGTCGTGATCCTCGGCGCGATATACCCCGCCGCAAGGGGAGTGTGTTCGGGGCTGCTAGGGACACGCAATAAATTTGTGTACGGACGATGAGGCAGGGTAAATATAAGGCAGTGTGGTGGTATTGATTTCAGTGGTATTACTCGGGCGGTGGAGGGCGCTCGAGGATGGAGGAAGGTGGCCGTGCAGGACGGAGGAGCCGCGGTGGTCGGGGAAGGGAAATGGAGGTAACCGTGAGAGGAGGAAGGCCGAAGGAGACGAAGGAGGTAGAGGGTGTCTTCCACCCCTTAACCTGCTCGTTCTAGCGTTAAATATGATACAAATGTTATCATCCCTACTATTCCGTTCTTCTCCCCCTATTCCTGGGCCTCGTGCCGAGCCACGAACCACCGCCGACTACCCTCCCCTCTCTCGGCCCCTCTCTCACCCCACCACGGGAGAGTCGCTTTCTCCTCCAGCTTCTTCCCTCGTTTAACCCAGCATAGCGGGGATGACGGTATTAAGGGTAGCTCTATTATTCGACCACCCAACCACTCGACTCTTCGCCTCGAGAATCCTTGAATCCCTTTTTTTTTCCTTCCTCCCTCGTTTCCCTCTTCCGCCACTACCCTGCGCCCTCTCCTTTCCTTTCCCTTTTCTCCACCCTGCTCCTTCTTCCTTTTGTCCGCTCGTCTCAACCCCCCCCGCCCCCTCCGCCCTCCCCTCGCCCCATTATTCCTCCGCTCTCTCCTTCTCTTACGATCCACGTATTTTGCTCTTACGCCTCCTACGCCCCTCCCGACTTGGCCTCGTCTAACCTTCCCGTTCTTTGGGTCCTCTATAAACAAACGCACGGTGGGATAGGGAAAATCGAAGCTTTTCCATTCGCTTATTCTTTTTTCCTCGTTCTCTCTCTCTCTATCCTCCTCTCTTTCTCTCTCCTTTTTGCACTTCTTCCCTGCCACTCTCTCATTCTTGCGCCTTTTTCGAGCTCGCTGATTTCAGTGAAGTCGAACGGTCAAGAATCTGCTGGGAAAAGCAACGTGACCACTTTCGGAAAGAACGAAATTATCCGAAGGAAGGTCCGGGCCAGAGTGATTATCCGCGAAAGAGAAAGCTATTGTGAGAATCAGCTTGTTGCTGCTGAGAATTACGGTTATGGAGGTCGGGCGATTTTCTCGGATATTATGCAAGTGGCATTTTACGGATTGGGGAAAAGGCAAAGTTTTGGACTTGGAGAGACGCTGTGGCATGGACATTCTTCTTTTTGATAGTACGAAAAAATTCCCTTCGAAGTTCCGCAAATAGATACTTCCGCGCCTTCGTCGAAAAGAATCGCGGGATCGTGAGAAGAGAGTAGAAAGTTTTGCATCGTCACCCTTTACGTGTACCATTTATATTAACACTGCCGTGTCCGCCGATTAAAAAAATTGGTCTCGGCCATAAAAATCACATTACGAGGCTGCTTTCACTGTTCAAATTTACTTTAGGAATTATTTCCGCATGTTTTTACACCGTACAAACTTCGTATTTGTACACTTTACGTACTGATCTTTTTCATCTTGTGGAGTCACGTCAACGAGACGTCGATGAAATACATAGCTCGAACATGACTTATGACTAGGTTCGTAAATTGACCATTACCATCTCTTTGCGCTCTATTTTGATTCGTTACTTCGCTCCCAGCCTGACACCTCGCGCGGATTATATTAAAGCAGGAAAGTTTAAAAAGCATGGCGATGAGATCGAATATATGATAAGACCTGCTGGCACAAGGGATAGGTTTCTCCAACTTCCCTGGGCAGATCCTTCCGCGAGTACTACCTAAAGAAACGTGGGCAAACGAAGAGAGAAAGAGAAGTTTTTCACCGTGCAATTCTTTTCCTGTTCTTGCTTTGCTCTCGCTGACTTTACCAAAGTTAAGTGAGAAAAACTTTGAAATACTGGTCACAAGCCAAAATGATATCCGATTATTTTTCATCGAGCATTTTTCGATGCGATGTTTTATCATTGGCGAAGAGCGGTATCCGTAGCACGTTGAAAAGTAAAATTCGCATGACGACGTAAAAGTTTGTTTCCATGAAATGTTCGAATTACAGTTCGCCTGAATTAGACACGACATTGGCTTTCTTCGTAAAAGATAAATGCGTAATAACATCACTCGCTTTACTATAGCGCGAGTAACATCGGCTATTAAAAATTTCATTACGCTTAGCCGTAAAAACGTATTTTTTTTTTATATACACGAAAATGAAATTTAAGCAAAGAATCTATAGTATGAATAAAAAGTAACGCGTGTCTGCCTGTAAAAACGGAATTCGACCGTTTACATTTATCCTTCCTTGCCACGCATACTGTATGTTTAACGTAAATAAAAGAATCCTGAAATATAACTCTTAACCGTTTGCTTATTAAGCGATAAGAAATGAAATGGCCAAGTGCGATAAACGAAATGATTTAAAGGGCGCGTTTGGGACAGTGGGAGGTGAATCAAACAGCGAGAGATTAAAAGGCTATATGAATAAATGAAACGCGCGATAAATCCCTTTTGAATTTGCCCGATGGATTCTTTTCAGATCTCCATTACAGAAACACAGGGGAGTAAAACAAGAATCGGAAGTTTTCCAACCACATCCTCCCTGCTTGACCCCACCTCCTCCTTCACTGCCGCTGACTTTACCAAAGTTAAGCACCTGGATTCTATGGCTAAACCAACTTGGCACTGCCAACCTGATTCTCCGAGAAATATATTTTGAAATAATCACATTCGGCCTGTTCGCGATGTAAATTTGGAACAGTTATTTATATTTCGTGTTAAAATAAGCTTCCGTATGTTTCGCCGGGAAGCGCGAAATATATGCGTTGGCACATTAAAATATTCCAGCGTGCGATGGTACGCGGATTAATATCAACGTATTTTCCACTCTTCGGTAGGACATCCTTCCTTTAATATATATATCGTTACTTAGTTTTAGTCTATTTGCATCGGCTAATAATGTTACGATAATTACAGCAGGACTTTATATATTTTTTTTTACCCGTGAACGAGTAGCGTGTACCTCGTTACGCGATGTATCCTACACTTCGAAAGTCCAGGGCACGAAACCTTTCTGCCAGATAAATTAAACAAGGAATGCTCGAAGGCTAGAGCGAGGAAATCAAATATATGATATGGTACTCTTTATATTTCCGGCCGTGAGCGTAGAGGGACGAGGACGGGTGTGCCGTTAAGCATTGTCCCGTAACTTTTACGAGACAACTGCTTTTACGTCTCGAAGCGGTAATGCGGGTGGAAACGTATTAAAGCGATTATCTCGGGTAAAGAAGATACACCCTGGAGGGCTGAAAAGGCGGCGGTGGAGAAAACCGACGGTAACGAAAGAGAGGGAGGGCTGGATTTGCCGTGGAGAAAAAAGGGTGTCGCAGACACCGTGGACAATGAAGCTCGAGTAAAATCGCCAGGATGGGAATGAACGATCAGCGCGATAGTGTCAATGTCACGTTAAAGTGTCACGATGGGACTACGGTCGGCGGCATTATCGAAGAGCTGCTTAATACGAAGATGAAACGAAAACAAAGCGGAGGACTAATGTGAATTATTTCGACGAACTAAACCTCTTACGTTTGTGCGATCAAGCTACCCTCATATGCGGAAAAGTGAGAGTAAACCGTAACTTATCCACTATATTACTATGTCACTTTTATATTTTATCAATGCAGTACATCTATGATCCTTCATAAGAAGCTGCAATTTTTTGAATATTCGTAAACATGTAATATCGTTACATAGCAAGCAATCGAGCTGCTCTGGGGAACAGAAACGGTCATCCATCCGACGAGCGACGTAACAAACTGCATGCTTATCGAAACCGGACTTATCTAAACTACGTTCAACTTTGTCCATATGTAATCAAAGGGCGTCAAATTCGAAACACTTTCGTCCACAAAATAGAGTCCAATCATTGTTCCACAAAGCGCGACGGACTTTGCAAATGTTGCACCAGTACGAAAATCAGATACCCCAAAGCACATTTACAGGCCCATGCAATTCCACGTTATTAAACGAACCAATCCGGGGAAGAATTTATATCTCTTTTTATATTACAGTTGATGCGCCGTTATCGTGGGAATCCATACAAACTGGAAATTCACCTTGCACTTTCCGAGTCGTACCGGGGAAGGTGATATTTCCTTGTTTTCCTTTTATTCCCTTTTCCACCGGTAGCGAGTGGTGAAAACGTATTAAACCGTTTTTCCAGTGAACGAGAAAAGTGCGCGGGGCGGGCGGGCGGGGACGTAGACGGAGAAACAGAAGAAAGAGGTAGACGTTGACGGGAAACGAGAACCCGAGATGCTGGGTTGCCCCCAGGAAAAATGGTCCTAGGGGTTGGGAGGGGAAAATAAAGGGGAAAACGGTTCGTATGAAAATGTAATTAGGGAAGCGTGGAAGCTCAGCTCATTGCGGCCTCCGCACTTTTACTCCGTCACCTCTTCACTTGCCCGCGTCCTCGGCCTTCGCCAACCCCCTCCCCCCCCCTCCTCCTCCTCCTCCTCCTCCTCCGGCACCTCCACTCATTCCCTCGATCCTTCTCTTTCCCGGCGCTACAGTTTCCTGTTGCCTCCAATTATAATTTGTTAATTGCGACGCGTGTCGATCGCGAAATCTATTACAGCGGCTAACTTGCACGTTTCTAACTCAATTGCATTGGTGTTCAATCGAACGAGACCGAGCAGAAAATTCTCAGAATGTAGTAGTTTACTCTCAGTACCGGTAATGCGTTGCCCTCCCCCCTCTGAATGCCCTTCTCTCATTCTTTCACTTCCTTGCATATGCGCGAATAGCCTTGAACCCCGTGTTTCGCCAAGTATAGTATCAGCGTGCCAATCATTTCTTAAACGAGCCCGTCTAAATTGCTTTGTTAGCGCAACCCATTGTAATGCAAGTAATGCCGCGATAATAGAATGCAAAACTAGATGCAAATGGACAAAAGCACGGTACCGCAGTACCAAGAGTTTTTTCACGGAGATTTCATATTTTTCACCTTTCTTATCGCGCTTTATGCAGCCTCTAATTTCATAAGGGTATCTTGTTAAAAATACCTTTCCTACTCTGTTCTAAAATTCTTTGTAGGGACTGAGAAAAGGCAGGGAGGGCCCTTGCGGGAAAATCTTAATTATTCCAGATAGCGGATTAATGCCGTAAGGATGATACGTGGGTACAGAGGGACATGCCATTTACGATATCTCCAGCAGCGAAGAGTTCTCGTGTTCTTTTGCCCTTTTCCTCTTTCGCTACGCCTCTATTTAATCATGCGATATACACGCTCAATAACCCGGTTTGTTTTTCCATTCATTTCAATAATGCCCGGAACGTCGCGAATGTAATTTGCATTTCATTATTCTGAAAGTCGCAAGAAACTTTTATCATCGGTTTACCTTAGGCTACATTTACCTTTACAGTGGCCGGAGAATTATTACTCGGCATCAAGAAAACTTCGTGGCCCCTCTACGTACATCGGCCTTACATGTGTAAGGCTCGAGTCATGCAAAAACAGGAAAAGCCGCGGAACGACGAATGAGAACACGACGCCGGGAAAAGGTTTCGCAAGGAAGTGTCTCTGCAATTTAACTTTTACGGCGCCCCCTGTCATTTCTATCCCAACGTGCAATGCGGAATGCGGGTCCTGTTCGGCGGAGCCCGTCTTTCTCGATCTGCACTTACTACTATCGGGCTCCACTGTATCAGCATACAGGGATCGGGGTCGAGGGGAGTCGCGTATGAATTGTTCCGACGTTGATTCTCGAAGCCAAGAAATTGCGCACGGCGTATGGAAACACGGCTGGTCGATGACGATTTAGGCACATCATCGAAACTCGATACGATCAAATTCCGCGATGTTCAAAAGTGACGGTTAAATTTAAAGCGATCCTTAGAAGATTAACGTTTGGAAGTCGATACGGGGGACGATATGAAAATGAAAAAATCGTAAATTAAATCTCTTAATGACATAGAAGCAATTATCTACGTGATATTATGTGAAATTATTCCGATTAATCGTAGCGATGCAATTACGCGATAACCGTGTTATTTGAACAGCACGAATACCCACACTGTTTGGATAATATGGGCAGACAGTGCACCGGATATTGGTTTCTTGATACCACGACGATCCATCCGTAGATATTCAATGGCATCATTACTGGGATATTCTTGCAAACCGATGGTCGGATATTTTTACTTCGATTACATATTCCGCACTCGGTGAGCAAGATAAATTCGAGAAATCGGAAAAATCAATTTCGATATAAAACCTTGCGCATTTTATAACTACACCAAGGATTCGTAAGTAGTACGACAGTACCAGGCCCAGATGAAACGTTATCGACCGTAAACGACTATCGTTTAAAATAATTCTCAAAGCGCCTCGTTAACAATATGCGCACCGCGCATAGAATAATCCGAAGTCGATGGACGAGCGTCAAACTCCAGACTCCCATAAGGGTCCACTACGCCCGGCGTAGCCCGGGCAAAAGCTCGTCCCGACGATGAGCGTTATCGGGCTGCGACTACACCTAAGTCGGGACTCCGGCGGTGCCAATCGGATTCCCTCGAAACCTTTGATTAAGCGATCGAGGCGCCTTTGGCACTCGCCTCGACATCGAACATTATTCACAATTATCTCCTATCCAGAAACGCGGCGCGAGTCGACGACACGGCCCTCCTCCTCGTCCTCAAACGATCCCGTCACAAAGGGGCACGGCGACGGGGCCGACCGGTCCCCCGGCCTTTAAGCAACCCTTTGCGCGCAAAGTCCGAGGATCTGGGGCGTCGTAAAGAGCGGAAGAAGCATTCTCCAAAGGTGCAACACGCTGCACGGGGTGTATCCTAGCATGAAAAAGTGGGAAGCTGCGTTGGGAAGAAGAGAAAGAGTCGGGGCAACTTGCGGGGAGAGAGCGAGGCCGAGCGAGGAAGAGAGACGGGGAAGGCCGAGGAGTGGGGCGTAGTAAGAGGGGAGCTCGGTGGGGTGAGCTGACAGGAGGCGTTGGGATACGCGGACCCGTCATACAATAAATACTATATTTGCACCCCCGCCCACCGTGGAATAGAAGAGCGAGGTGGCGGCTTGGTGCAGCCAGGCTTTGGCTCCGGCTACGAAGGGAGAGGGGCGCCGGGGTATAAGCCGGGGGTTTAGAGGATGCGGGTGGGTGGCGAAACGTTGGTCGGTCGAAGGGACGCGGAGGTGCCACGTAGGGTGGGTGGGCGGGGTGTACGATGGTATAGATTTTTATGTCTGCGAGAAATACAAAATGATGGATATAAACCTTCCTCGCCTCGCCGCCGTACCTCTCTTTTCCTCTCCTTTCCACCGATTCTCTCTCGCGCCATCTCCCTCGCTCTCCTTCCCTACTGCGTTCTCTCTCTCTCTCTCGCTCCCTCTCTCTCTCTCTCTCTCTCTCTCTCTCTCTCTCTCTCTTCTCTCTCTTTCTCTCGCGCGCGCGCTCTCTCGCCGTCGTACACCCTCGCGCGGATATACTTACACAGAGTTGCTCGGTGCACAGTCACGCCGATCTCCGCGAAGATACGCGTATATATGTCTATATGGGGTGTGCCGTTTTAATGTACGAGACATGTTTTTCAAGGAAGAAAGTGGTTTTCGAGTAGCGAGTCAGCCGCAGCGCAGGGAAGGACGCCGTCAAAGTTCTTTGCGTCGGGAAATCTTATCTCGGGCGAAAGAGTTGTGCTTGCGTGTTTTACGCGACGACTCATCCCTCGTTACATTTGGGCTTAGCTCCTATAACGATACACGTGCCCGATCGAACCAAGGTGCGTTCAAATTTTCAATCGGAACCTCCGACAAGGCTAAGGTGCCCCGCGAAAATGTCCTTGATCGAGATTCCGCTTATCCGTACAACTTATCCCGTTTCTTCTGACCTATCGGCCCGCACTTTTCCTCCCCCCCCCCCCTCCCGACACTTTCCACGGGCAAAAAAGTGCCGGCCCGAAGAAATCTCTTGGACGCATCGTGTTCCCGCTTGTGAGCAAACCGGCACGTCCAAACTGCTTCCCGGTATTCCCATTCTCTCCAAAAAAGACATCATTTACCGACCAAAATGGGACACCCCGTATAGTTGCATGCACACACGAATATACGTTTCACACGAATACGCGGCAAGCTCACCTCGCTTACAGTAGAGGTGGGGGTCTCTTTCCGCCTGGCGCTCACGTTTCCCCACACCAGCCGCCCGATCCACACCCCCGCAGCCACCCAGCCCCCGAGAGCAGCCACGAACCTAACCTGCCACCCCTCCCCCTCCCGACCCAGCTCTCCGTCTCCTCCTGCGCCACTCACGCCGCACACCGAGCTTGCAGTCCTCTCCCTCCCTCCTGCCCCCCCGTGGCACGACCCCCTGCGGAAGCTCAGAGCGAATGTTTTGTCATCATACCGCCCTGCGCGCCGCCACCCTCTTTCATCCGACCCACCCGCCGCCAGCTCCGCGTAGCTGCCCCCCCCCGATCCGCCCTACCAGCCAGCCCCCTCCCTCGCTCCGACCCATCCTCCTCCTCCTCCTCCTCCTCCCTGCCGCGGCAGATACACTTGCAACCACGTACACACCTCGAATTTCCGCTTTAGGTATCCGAAGTGCTTCGTGTATATTCGCGGATACACATCGTGCCCGCGTAGGGCCACGCACGGATGCGTGCGAGATAAAAGGTGTGACTTTGCAGGTGTGCGGAACGTACGCTTTGCTCGCCGGTGTGCGATTACTTTGCCGCGCGCACTTCTACGCCGGCGTAGGCCGCCTATGTCGGTTTCGAGTGGGGCCTATAGTTTTAGGTCAATTTTGGAATGGAATATATATGTATGTATGTATGTATGTATGTATGTATGTATGTATGTATGTATGTATGTATGTATGTATGTATGTATGTATGTATGTATGTATGTATGTATGTATGTATGTATGTATG
>JBCFXI010001934.1:0-34975 GCA_038496175.1 Ampulex compressa | reverse complement strand
ATATAATGTCAGTGATATTCGTGTGCACGAAAGTATTTGTAGTTTGTTATATGAATGCATGTATATTTTTTTATATAAATATGTATATGTACCAATTGGTGCACATGCACGAGGAAAGAGAGATCCAGCTACGTGGGCCACATGCACATATCTATCTATACGCGATAAGGAGAAGGGGTGGGGTGCGAGCCTTTGAACGGTGTTACCTCGAGACAAAGCCATCGTCTCAGCATTGTCTGGGCCAAACCAAGCAAATCAACCGCCAACCGCTCTTGCTGCCCTCCTCTCTTATCCGTTCATCCTTTGCTCTGCACCAAACTCGGATCTCCTTCCAAGCTGCATGGGCCAGCCCTCTCCAGGTACCCAGCATAGGGAGCACCACCTTCCACGATTCACCCCCTTTAACTTCCAAGCCCCTTTTCGCCCCTGTACCGCCGAACACCGGACGAACACCCCGAAAACTTAGATCAAGCTCTCCTCCTAGACTTTCGCCGACCTAACCGATCTTCGACAAAGAGTGAAATCCTCCAAGATGTTAGGTTAGGGTTACCATACGTCCTCTTTTCCCTAAACACGTCCCGTCTTTGAATTTATTAGAATTTATTTATATTCGTCAGAAGGAAGATTTATATCGTTCTTCATCACAATGCGTTGTTAAAGTCCGATAAATTGGTAATTTGCGTATAAAAATGCGTCCTCTTTTTGTCTTCTTTTTTTCAATCAAACGCCATTTTGTCGTCTTTAGACGAGAAAAAGTATGATTACCCTACATTATTCGATGGTCTTTATTAATTCAGAGTGTAAAGCGATCGCATCGATGAAATATTGTTTAATGATAGAATTCTATGACGCGTATGAATATATAATGCACCACTATGGGAACAAACGGTTATTTCATGGTTATATTTCGGTGTCGCCTTATACTTTGAAGTGCTTTGATAGCATCGCATATCCCATTTGCCGATATAGCTATGATTGTGTATACCGAATTGATGGATTTAATAAGCGTGGGGATTTTGCGCAAACCGAACTTCGATCCAAGTGTACGCCCCCTTTTACCTCGATACAATTAGAGATTCGTTACTGCCAATTTCTGCAAACATCAAACAAAAATATGAAATAGCGCTCCTATTTTTCTTGCTCAATAAATTGTATAAAAAATGAAAAACAAACATTTCACGTGTAAACATTTGCCCTGAATCAAAAACCAGATTTGGTGCTTTAATTTTATAAAAAGCCTCGGTTTCATATTTTACTATCTTGCGTGGAGGTTTTGTTACCAACCGTGTTCAGCATACTCATCGAATACGATACCTTGTAATAAAAATCTGTACATAAACTAACACAACCTCTCTACTGCTTTTCTACTTCTGGATGTCAAAAGTGTCTCTCTAAGAAATCCTTTCGATCATTCCATTTATTTTTTGCTATAACTTGAACACAAGCTGCAGTGCAAAGCGGCTGAAGTTTGACTGAATGAAGAAAGTCTTTCAGCAGCTAAAGATAAAGAATTGCAAAACGCGATACGTCACATTAAAATATTCACTGGAAATCGTTAAAAGGGAGTTACTACCTATAGCTATACGACAAATATTCGGGGACCACATATTTGAAGAGAAAGATACGCGAACGCAAGTGTCTTCGATAGCCAGAGAAAGCAAGGTACTTCGATAATGCGTGAGAATGACTCACGCTGCTCACGTAGGCGGTGAAAAAGAGCATGGATGTAATTTCATCGTGGAGCATCGGATTCGTCTGGATATATGTTATTCGCGGTGGCGTGAACTCTTGGGAATTACAATAAGCAACGTGAACGTACACCTTCTAGCCGTTGCATTAATGCCGCAGAAAGACTCTCACGTAAGACTTTACGGAGAAATAAAAATATCAACGCACCTGTCGTTTCCGAGAATATAAGAGTTCGCGAAGCGACGTGAAGAAACGAAGATTTAGCGTTACTCGATGCTTTGTATCTAAAATCACGCTCATGTTTTGCCCAAGGGCTATAATGATCAAAGTGAAAATGTGTTGAGAATATATTTGAAGTTAATTCCTGATTTCCAAATGACTGCAAATCCACCAGTTAAAGGTTTGCATGGAAATTCTCGTAGATGGATTTTCACATTTCTGTCCTTTTCTAATGAAGGGCGTCTAACGAGGTATCGTTAAATCTGTTTTATCCTGCAGGTACGCCTTAATTAAACATGCTACCTCTTCCATAGGATTAAAAATAACCGTGAAAATGAAAATTCAGGTTTACCTACTATGTTTTAAGTTTGACATGCGATGTACTTACTGTACATACTTTTATCGTGCTGGCGCAAAATATCTACTTCGAAACAGGTTCGATGCTGGATAACCTTAGCATGTACGGAAACAATATACATAAATAAATACAGTACTATATTTTACAAATATCGAAGTTGTTTAACTGCAAATTCAAATATTCTCTGTAACCCAGATAGATGCTACAAAAATGCCATTTATCTTATCTTTAGTTCGTCTTATTAACCGATAAATGGCGAGTTATAGTTTTAATTGCCAAAAAATATAACACGTATTAAGGAGATTAAAAACTGCACGAAGACTATGTCACAAATTTTTCCTCATTTTTTCGTTATTCTAAGACAACTGATTGTAATTGGCTGTAGTTCAACACACAATTCATGAATTCTATTGCGATTTTTATACTCCTTCAGCCAGACTCTTCTATATAAAAAAAACATAATCTGAACTTAACATCTTACCCTAATCCACACAATGTTATTTCTACATAATCCATATTGTCCAATATTTACCAGTAATTTCTACTGATCATTCATTTTTTACATTGTACTTTTCTTGCATAATTTTACTTATATAATATATTTCAAGAGGGCTTGCACGAGAGCCGTACATTCTATGAACTCAAATCGTTCCTGTTCACCATCACGCACACCTAGGGAAACATTATTGCTCGTCAAGACCAAGATTTCATTTTTAATACAATTCACAAAACAAAAAGAATAGGAGCACATTCTTCTATATAAATACCATTTGAATCGCCTGCTCTTATCCCGTTTAATACTTATGATTCTGTAAGTCCAGCCCCAAACGAAAGTGTCTCATCGAAAACGCGCTGCGAAAGCATATTTTCCGCCTAGCACGTTAGGAAAAAAAAAAAAACTTTTCATGATTTCCTGTAGCACGCGATTACAAGCCCGTGACAGAAGTGGGAACAGCATGATCGATCGAAGCGTTACCAGGAAGTGCGTAACGTGAGGCGGCACTGTAGATTAACCTGCAAACGCAGGTGGTATGCTGTGTGAGCCACGCCACTCGACGCGTCTCCACCCACGCTATGGGAGAGTTTATGCTTTACGCACAGCGTACGGTGCGTTACGCACGTTCCACCTTCCTGGCCCGGCGACAATACTCGGTCCGTAGGCACATTGAATACACCATTGAGCCGCTGTAACTATTGTACATACACGCATCTCGTACAATGTTCTTGTAATTCTTTACAACGACGATGGACAAATTTTCATATTATAAATACTGGAGACGAATATCTTCATTCTTCTCAAACTATTCATTATGGACAAATTTTGACATGATAAATACTGAAGACGGATATTTTCGTTGTTCTCAAGCTATTATTTACAGACAAAAACGACAGGTGACCGAACTTCTATTTGTGGCTCAATCCCATAATGATAAACAGTTTGCTTGGTCAAACATCAATTCCTCGCGACATCTATTATATTTAGACCCCAACACTCATTGCACCATCTAATCATTTTTGCTTGACATGAAAATAACTCTACGATATAAAGTATGGAATATATTTTCTTCTGTATAGCAGAAATGTACTGGAAACGATTTGAAATTACATGCAAGATAATGATCCGCATGGCGTTAAGATTATTGCAGTTTATTTCTCAATACACAGTGCTATCGCTTGTATCCGATAAAAGTGAGAAGTTGCATAGTAGCAGAATATAAAACGTAATATAATGTGGATGCAAAATAACATAATACGTACGTCAATATGTATTTGGATATTACTTTTGTGTATTTAGTCCACGCATTTAGATAGTCATCGTCAGACGATTAAGAAACACCCGGTATGTATGCGTGTGGATTGATGCATCTCGATGGAGGCTATTGAAGCTGATGGAGAGGGCGTTCAATCCAAACTCCGATAGAAATTGCTGCGGATAACTTCAGGAACCAGGATTTAAAAAATTCTAGCTATAGTAGCAAACGCCCAGAAAATACTAAACATTGTAATGGATAATGGAGAAGCATCGTTATACTCATATCATGTTAAAACATGTTTCGTCCAGTAAATATTGTTCTGTTTCCCTGCAGTTTCTTTTTAAAAACTGTTAATACTGTAACGCCCTGAAGAAATGGTAACTAATTCTAAATTAAAATTATAGCGAAGGCTGTAATACATTCTTTTTTTTCAACGGAAGGTAATTAATACGATGCAGATAGATGAAAGTAGTTTCAATACACCATGCAATATATGATTGCAAAATAAGTGTGAGTATTCAATGATGGTATAAACCTAAGCTAGTTTTATTTCCTGGAAATCACTAATACCGTACTATTTAAACGTGATCAGAGTATAATTACTAAACTCTGTGTACTTTCTCATTATTTTTTAATCGCACCTCATATAGTCAAATTCATTACAAAGCGCAACTAAAACAAAATACATTTAAAATAAGACTATAATAATAAAATTCCAATGAGACTATAATATTTTTGCTATTATTATCAAAATTAGTGCTCATTAAACATTTGCTTTATAGATGCATATTGGGATTTATGCATCCGTCAAAGCAAGAACAAATATAACAGAATACAAGAATACGAATATATTGGCAATAACTCATTATTGTTTTTCTCATCATTCTTAATACTAGATCTTTCCAAAAAGTAAAAATGACCGATCAGTTGTTTTTGAAAAAAATTACATAACTTTTCTTCTTTGTCGTATTCTTTTGTCAAAGATATATCCGGTGTTCTAAATATGCCTGGAAAGCGGCCGGTAGTTTTAGCGTTAAAGATCTCAAAACTCTACTTGCTCCGTATGAAATATTCACAGCATGTCGCTGCTGTTACTTTGAACCTTATTTTTTAATTAATAATATGTGATATTTATTTCATGCTCAATGCGTATCCTGACAATTTTTCCGCCAGTAACATTCATTAAAAACTCCAAATCCAACCATCGTGAAAAATTTCAGCAAAATTCATATGCTTGGTTCAATTCTATACCTAAAAATTTAAATTAATTCTGCTTTCCCCAACTGTTTCAATAAAGCTTTTATTCCGTACCGCTTTTTCCGTTTTTCGTTACCTCGCCATCCATTGTGCCGGGCACCAAACCACGGATAATTATATCTCGGTCGCTGCTTATACTGCATATTTCGAAACGAGCTTAATTACAGTCCTCATGAAAGCTGATACAAACACGCGGCAAGTAATCTCGGACCGAGCTACAGTGTGGACACCTGGCCTTGGTTAACAGCAACGGTGCGCCGGCGACATTCATATCGAACGCGTGCGCCAGCGTGGCACAAAGGAAAATTCATATGCAAAACGTTAATAATAATTAATCTCCTTTGTCATCTCCCTGGCCAACAAATATCTCGAAATTTTTTACCCACCGCATTACCCTTTGTACGCAAAATTTTATGCTTTCGCGCTCATTTTGCATCGTTCTGTCCTGATGTTAAGAGGATTAAAAATACAATTTATATACGTCTGAAATATTCCCGTCAAAGGTTTACAAGCCGCGCCATTTAACATTGTTTGCCCTCGCAAAATAACTCACGGGTTTTTATAACCGCAGAATATATATCTCGAGTAACTCTCGTTACTCCTAATTCAAATCCAACGCTTAAAATCAGCTCTCACCACACAGTATTTCGCAAGATTTCAAACCGATAGGGCATTCGATCAGTATTCCACCTGTTTCTCAGCGTAACAAGTGAAAGGACCAAAATAAACTTAGATCGTGGCGATGCTTCGCCAATCGCATACCTTCGCTGCGGAATACATTTATACCGATATATCATTTGGATCTCTAACTAGGCTCGAAATAACATTAGTATTCCGTTCAGGTTTTCCTCCCGTATAATCGTATGGACATCGAGTCAGTGGGGACGGAGGATAAAGGCGAAGCGCGAGGACACATTGGACGACGACAGCTACGACGACGAGCATGACGAGGTCTGTGGGTTTGCGGTTAACCCTGTATAGAGGGTTGGGGGAAATAGGGTCAGCGCGTTGCGTGCGAATAACAGCTAATCGCTGTCTAATAAGTTTGCCCGCATAATCGATAACAGACGTCGCCTGGAGCGCCACGTTGAAGCGGCACGAGCATTGCCCAAGAGGAAAGCCCGCCGGTTTCGCGCTAATTCCCTGTAAATGAAATTCGATTGATTTAAATTATGCAACAACGGTATTGGCCTGATAGGAAATTGGCATCCGTGCGTAGGGTTGCCGAAACGGCTGCCCACGGGCAACGCGGATCCCAGAAGCGATGAATTTATAAAGTACATTATATGGTTTGCTCGATTATCGCATCGCACCGTCATGAAATCCTCTTCCCGGTCATCTGTTGCAGACATGGTGGTCTTGATTTTCGTCGACGTGTAAAAGAAAGTGGCAGCTTGTTTTGAGAGTAAATCTGCATTTGCAGGTATGGGTTGCTTGTTTTAACATTAAACCCACCAGTTACTTTCTGGACATGTTTAGGAAAAATACAATGGATATCTTTAAAGAAAAAGACTAGTGAGAAGGGGTATAATACGTCGATAAAATGATTCACACTCTGAGGTAGAATCATGGAAAATCTCAGAAAGTACTCGTTTATGAAATATATTGGGTTGGCTAGTAAGTAATTGTGGATTTCATTGTTGGATGGTTTTGGTTAAATTTTTAGGTATACTTACGTATTAAAAATATCATACGCACAATATTGTTTTCACACTTCATGCTTCGACTCTAATTCGATAAAAAATAGTGGCTTTCGGTTGCTTAGCTCTTATTGCCGTTGGTTGGAAAGTAGAATCACAAATTCGCTATTACTTACTTGTCAATCCAATAGTAATTTTTCGAACCAACGACTAACCGATCAATTTGACCGCTGATTTAGTGTTAAAATTTGACTTATAAGGTTATGGTTGGGTTTAAATATTTTTATTTTTTATATTTTTTCAGTGGCGACTTGTGCTGATAAGTGAAGGTATTTTGATGCTACTATTGCGATAGATATAAATTATTCTTTCTTCATACCGTGACTCTTTACTCTGACGCTGACTGACTCTGTGCTCTGTTCTCTGTGACTCTGCGCCATTCTTCTACGCCCTTCTACCCTAAGGTTCCTGGACACACCCCCTCACATTCGTACACATTTGCACAATCATCGTCCACGTGCATTCCTCAAAACTATGCGGCA
This sequence comes from Ampulex compressa, assembly GCA_038496175.1. Lineage (NCBI taxonomy): Eukaryota > Metazoa > Arthropoda > Insecta > Hymenoptera > Ampulicidae > Ampulex > Ampulex compressa. The sequence continues at coordinate 27,516 of JBCFXI010001934.1, read as the reverse complement.
CCCAAAACTAAACCAGGTACTCTGTCCTAATCGCTCTTTATTCGCAGCCTTATATTCCAAACACTCTTTCTTTGGTTGCACACATTTATATTTTTTAACATTAGATCTACCAACCACTTTCTGGATGTATTTACGTACATGTATATTGTAATCGTAGTAAGGGCCAGCACTCGGCCTAAAATGCTTTAAAATATTGCATAAAAATAAATAAACAAATATTAAGTTTAAGTTTAAGTTAAGTTTATAACATTTAATTATTATATTTTTTCAACTGAATTTCTGTTTTATAAATTATGTTCATAATCTTAAAATAAAATAAATTAAATCTTACTTTTTTTCAATTAATATTGGGTGAGTGCAAAAGTTCGTGGGGAGTTTCTCATAACTCCATCTATTGAAACTCCGCACAAACTTTTGCACTCGCTTAATACATGTTAAGGTCAGCAAATGATGTTTATTTGGTCCAAGAGTAAAGAGGAGCAAATAAACATCATTTACTGATCTTTACGACAAGAGGAGTAATACAAAAATCCTTAGACTTACTATATGTTAAATTTTTATTATTTAAATTTTCAAGTATAGGGCAATTTTTTCTAGTCGCTAAACGTGCTACGTTTTTGATGGTACGCAATGCCTGATCGAATATTCAAGCGTAACCCACCGGTGATGCAGACCGCCTGATGGGAGATTCGAGTGTGACCCACCGGTGATGCACACCGCCTGATGGGACAGTCGAGCATGACCCAGCAGTGATGCACCCCGGCGTGAAGGTGTTAATATATTGATCCAGCATAATATATGCAATAATATCATGGAGAATCGCAGAAAATACACCATCTCCAAATTCTACGATCCTTCAAAGAAACGACTAATCGCTCTAATAGTTTCAGTGTTAACATATTATTGACCGCTCTCGACTTAACTCGTGTTGTTATACCCAAACGTTGTTGACCGGCCACGAGTAAACTCGTGATCGACGCTCTTTTATTTCATGTCAGCATCGTTGAATCAGCGCGTTCTCGGAGAACATAGAGTGTAGTTATTGTTCAGCACATCGTAAGCTTCTTTAATTAATATTTTCCTTAGTCAATAATTATTCAAATATCCCTGGTGTTTCTACTTTTACATCCAATTACGAAATAACAGCTAGTACCTGTAACAGTCACCAATAATAAGTGACATGAGATCAATTTTGAGTAAAACTACCTTTCGACAAGGTCTTAATCAAAGGTATCGACAGAAGGAATAACCCTCTCCGATCCATACTTACAGGAACAAATAAAAGCTCGCATAAAAGAGCTTCACGGCATACAGGTGGAATGTCATCATGAAGACATAATACAATATCGCAACCGCACGTAGACGTCCCGCCAATTTCCAATATCCCAGAATAAAAGCAGCGGGCTTTAAGCGCCCTAAGTGAATTTCCGATTAATGGAAATTTTCGTTAGTAGAACCGCGCAAAACCGTCGGGCCAGTGGGTTTCGGGTAACCGTGGCGATGAATCAAAAATGAAAATGGTAGATGCGCCACTCGAAGCGGCTCGAGCGGCGTAATATGCGAGGTACGTGTTACTCGTGTGAGTCACAATCGACAGCAATATCGGAGTTATGCCGGTATCGATGCCATTTGCAATCATACATTTGTAGCTGACGGCGGATCTCGTTTCGGCTCCGACGGTTATATACGGTGAGTCTGCAATAACGCTGAGTGCCACGATACTTTCCCCACTTCTACGTTACAATAACCGACAACCTGTTACGGTTTCGTAATAAAGCCCGACCGTTTATGGCCCCTCATCGGCCGGCACACTTACGGCCTACAAAGTGTACGCGAGTATGGAGGCTTAGATGGAGGAGAGAAAAGAACGCTCCTGCTTTAGGCCCGGGGATCGTAAAGCAGCCGGGAATCAATGCAGGGGCACGCGCGCATGAGGCTCGTTTGCGCGTCATTGCGAGACACGGGAGGTCTATAATTTCGGAACCGCCAACGTTGTTACCTCGAGATAACGGGCCCTACCTCGGTCTATAATGCGATGTGTACAGCGTAGACGTGGAAAAAAAGCCCGCTACGAACCTTTTGCAAGCTAAAAGGAACAACAGTGGCGTAATGGATGGACGATCGAATTTCCACCGGATAAATAGATATAAAATTGTGCGACGAGTATCGATCCATTTGTAACAGTGAGAATTTAGTCGATTGTCCTCTTGCGCCGCTATAGTGGCTTTCGCGGATGTCACCTCTCTGAACGACGCGCCGCTATAGTGGCTCACTCACTCTGACTGTTTGAATTAAATGATTGTTTTTATATGTTTTGTTTCACACTGGTTTTGCTGTTCGGTTCAAAGTTCGTACTCCGAGTTCAGAAAATCTAAACAAGCATTGCGAAATAATATCGTGTGTGCAAAGGACGATGTAACAGGAAGATCGCGCTATGAATATAAAGATTGTGACGTGGGTCTGTGTGTTGTACTGCGCTTTAAAATATATCATACTCGATTATATCATTAATCATTAAAGTGAATAATTAAAGTTAAAATATATGTATCATATCTTTAAGAAAAATGATAATTTAATCGCCAAAGAGAAACGATAGTGAAGAATGTGTAGAGAATACGATAAAGAAGAAAATCATAAAATGAATTAAAAGTTTTAAGTTGAAACGTTACACGTTGGTGAGCGAATCGTATAACTGAGCATTTTAGGACCCAATGTCGATTGCAAGGTGATACGGAAGTGAAGTAAGTAAAGTAAGAGTTGCGAATAAACAATAATTTCACTATAAGCCGTGCACACACTACGAATTATGTCTATTAATTATTAATTATGTCTAACGCAATGTGGCTGAAACAAGACGCGCGTATTTAATGTGTTTATAAATCGATCGATGCACGTCATATAATTTTATATATATTCGATATCGAACGACAATAGATCTATTTAATTTATGTTATCGAATTGCACGCGGTAATATCCCAAATTCTAATTTCGCCCATTGCCTTTGTATAATATCCGAGATGATATGTATATCATGCTTATGGTGATAAAAAACAAGAGGTCTCACGCCAAATGATCTTACCAATGGGTGTGCCAAGAATCAAACTAAATGATAGCGTAAATAAGAAAAGGGAGGGACGAAACCAAACTTATAATATTGTGTAATAAAGGGATTGAGTGCTCTTGGAAGGAGAAAAAAGAGGACTGTAAAAACGAGGGTGAGAGATCAGGGGAAAATAATATATTCTGCGACGAATTATAACTACTTACTCGCATTAAACCTCGCAACAATGAGACCCTTGTCCTTTAAAATCTCCAAAAAAAGTGCGTTGTTTATATAAAGAATAACTTTGTCACTTGCGTGGTCTATAGCGTATATTATCCAGCTATAATACCAACAATACGGCGCGTAAAGCAAGATGCAAATTCATCTGAAGCTCCCAAGTATTCTCCGCCATGCTCGCATGCTAAAAAATGCGCTGCTTATCAAAATCGCTCGACATCGAGCTCTATATTCGATGCGTCGCGCATTAAAACGGCCCATTCGTATCCGCAGAGATATTCCGGCGGCATTTGCCGTAGCAGATTAATCGATCGCAGCGCGTATAACTGATGCACGATAGGTACACGCGAAGGTTTATGCATGAAATAATCAAAGCCCCAAAACGGATTTCCATATATCGGCGAATTAATTTATTGCTATCGCCTATCCAAATATAATTCAACGAACGTTGCCGATCTTTACCGCTTTCCGATGATCGGAGTGTAACGCGCTTCCGGGGCCCTGCTAAAATCGTAACTAATCCAACATCGCGGCGCGCTAACCACCCCGATTGCCGCATCACCACTCGTTGTAAAGCCTGATTACGGAAACTGAAGGCGACATAATTAACGAGGATGCGCGTACAAACCTAATATAACAGCATTGCCTGGATTAACGACTGAATAGAATACATTGTCTTTATTCGACAGCAGGCATTTATATACCAAAAGGTATATACTTTTTGTACGCAGTGGGATTTTCAAATGAATACGAGGCAATGCATGATACGGAGAAATATGCGCCTTCAACGTGCAGGAAAATTGACTTTAATCCGCACGATGATGAATGTAACTTTAAAAGTGTAAAATAGCTGATATCGGTGATTAATATTTCTTTTCTTTAGACTGGTATTCTTAATCGCCAAGGTTAGAAATAATTATGATGTGATGCTAATTAAGGTGAAAAGGGCAATGGACCGTGGGAATTGGAGAATTGCGATTTTGGAAGAATAGAAGATGGTAACGATAAAATCAGAAGTTTGAAGGAATTTTAAAACTTCGGTGCTCTTACTCCTTCCACATTCGTTTATTCTTTTAGATTCGCATTTTTTATCTGTTTTTCTTCCGTCGTCTGGATGGTCGTTTGCTTTTCTTCTAAAGTTATCATACGATATCAAGTTTTGTCATGCTATCATGTCAGCTGTCAGCAGCATAAAAATGAGCAAAAAGCTAATCCTTGTTTTCAATTCTCGCGCCATAAATCTTCAATCCACGAACTTCTGGATAAACCAACGACACTATCATTTAAATCAGCCGAACCTAATCCTTCATTTCAATTTTCGTCATGGATCTTCAATCCTCGAACTTCCGAATAAACCAACGACACTATCACTTGAATCAAGAAAACCTAATCCTTCATTACAATTTTCGACTAAACCAACGACACTATCGTTTAAATCAGCAAAACCTAATCCGCGGCTTCAATTTTCGCCATGAATCTTCAATCCACGAACTTCCGGATGAACCAAGAACACTACCGCTGAGATTCGCGAAAGTCGAAGTGCGTACACCCCGAAAATCGATGCGACCTTTCTTTCACCTTCAGCGACGGCCTCGGTTTCTGCGTGTTTTGCAAGCCTCCTAGCTTTTCCTCCTGACTTTCAGATAATATCGCTTCTGAAAGCAGTACCTCGCGATCCTGCACTCGGCGCGTGGGCGTCGGATGGTTAGATGCACTCCTCCCCCTCCTTCGTCATCCCACCCCCCGCCACCTCCTCTTCCCCGCACTCCTGTGCATTACGACGTCGGTTGGATATCGTAGACAGACCGCGTCCGCCGTCCATCATGTCGTTAATGCACGTCGTTTTCTCCCCATCCTCGGCCCCCACCATCCGAAACAGCCCGGTTCCGTCTCCCTCGCACTCACGCCCGCTCCCATAAACGCATCCATCCGTCTTGCCCCGACACTTCGCCGGCTCTCTTCCAGTTCCTGTCGACACGCTCGTCGCTTGTTCTTCTTCTGTATCTAGTCCCGCGCCGCACACCCTGCCGCCCACGTCTCGCGGTCGGCGCACGCTGGTAAAAGTATCGATTCTAATGAAACGTGTTAACTCGAAACATCTTGTCGGTGTTTATAAATGCTGAAAGCATATGGTCCATGTGCTCGGAACGTGCGGGGCATGTCCATGTGCAGACCATGTACTTGCCAACGGGATCGATTCTAGGCGAAGAAGGTTATCGCTGAATGAGATATGCTCTTGCGATATTTGGTTGTTTTAAGAGCAATGGATGATGCTGGGTTCACCGGGGATTTATTTATATGTATTGGTTTCAATTCTCCATCTGGTCTTGTGGAGTGGGAGTTTTGGTTGGCTCCGTCGGCACTTTTGTGTGGGATAGTAATGAGTTTTGGTTGCTGGTATGTAGGTGGAATAATTAAAGGGATTGCCGCATTTTTGGATGAAATGAAACCGATGTTGGGGAATTGTAAAGCTTGTTGTTGTAGTTTTAACGTTTGATGTATTCGTAAAGAATGGAATTGTAGCGAGAGGATAGTTTTCTTTTTAAATTTGTATGTTTGTTATGTATGAAATGTTAATGGCGTTACATTGAGGGAGCGTTTAAATGTCGTGCTAAGATGGTTTAGGATATGTCGATGTAGTAGCGAATTCTTCAGCTGCCTCCCTGATCTCTTCAACGATACTCGACTATTGTGGAAGAACTGTTTTTTGGGAAAGAACGTATGCATCTGAAGTTCGAAGGTTTCTCTCTATGTAGCAAATCGTGGCGGTTGATTCTTTTTGCAGATCGTTAAATAATTCATATTGAAAGGGGTACAAAAAAATGACGGCTTGAGGATGCTCGAGTCAAAGCACAACCTTGCTTTATTTCTTTCTTGATGATAAAAATACATTTTTTATCGTAAGCCCATGGTATCTACACAGCCCTTTTAATTTTAAAGAATAAAGTTTAGAGAGTAAATAAAAATAAATTAGTTTTACATTTACTCATCTTCCATTTTGCTATTCACGATACAAGTTTCAGAAATTAGTAAATAGCGTATATTGAAATTTTACAACATTTTTTTATTCACCAACGCGTAGTGGCGGATAAAAATGGAAATATTGGGCATAACTATTAGGATTGTTTGTTTTGATGTATTTAATAATATCTTTTATCAATTAAATGTGTTTGGGATAGTTAAAAAATATTATTTTCGTCCAGCTAGAATTAGTTTTCGCTATTGTGCGCCACAAAATCTCTCTGCGCCTCTTACGTACCATTCCCTCCATCACTCTTCTCTCTCTCTCTTTCTTTCTCACCCTTTCTTTCTCTCTGCTTATTCCTTTCAGGGATCGATCGTATCTGACGTTGCGTGCGCCCCTTTTTCGATAGCATCTCGTGCTTTTTGAACGTGAACGAATGTTTCTTTGTTCTGAGTACTTAGTTGCTCTACAATGTGAATTGTACGATAATAATTCTACTCAAATTTAAATTTGTTATTGCAGGTTGTAGTTTAATCGATGATTCTCACGACGCGTCTTGCAATTCTTGGAAATATCTCGCTTGAACCCTCTTTTCCCTTTTCTTTCCGTTTAACTTTTCACGCGAATTGATCGTATCTAAAATTGTGTATGCATTTTTCGCAGTGGTACGTTGTATTTTTTCGAATCAAATTGTTTCCTTCTTTCGCATATTTATTTACTACACGTCGTCCAATACTAACAAGTACATTTAAACTGCGACTTGCTCGACGTTGGTTTCTGATCCTCTCATATTTTTTACTTTGTACATATTTTCAAAATTTGCTCAAGCACAGTTCAGAGTTAACTTCATTTACTTTTTCGTGTAAGAGTTTAGATGCTGTGGAGCGCAGCATTTGTATATATTATCGATGGGTGGTGACGCCAGTGTATCGCAATCGTAAAGACAGTAAGATTTGGAACGCGACAGTGAACGGTCAAATTCAAAAAAGCGAAAGAGAAGGTCCAGCAAGAAAGTAAGGGTGGTAAGATTGTGAATATAGAATACACGTAGAAGAGTGAGTGTATAAGATAGACTACGATTACATTGTGATTAATACATAATTATTATACCACAAGAAATATTAGTGCAAAATTATATCCCTGCCTTATACCTCTTCATTCCGTCTGCGCATCACATCTAAATCCTGATCACCCTTACACTCGCTTCCGCAGTGTGTGTGTAAACACAACACGCTCACATGCGCGCGCGCGCACACACACCGTGTCTCTAAAGTCCGGTAACACATTTCGTATTTTATTACACAAAAACTAGTAATGGTACACATGTCGTACATATGTCACGTGGAAGAAGAATTCAAATGGTTGTGCTTGAATCGTATCACCGTAGTTCGTTGTTCATCAGTACCATTACTACTTTTTGTATAATAAAGTAACAAAAGTGTTACTGAACTTTAAGTACACTCCGTATACATGTGTGTGTGTATGTCCCATTAGAGCAGCCCTTTTTTTGTGGCTTATTAACTCAAAATGGCTTGTCATCGAATCCCTTCTTATCCAAAGAACATTCTAATCCAGTGCCGACGACTCGATGTAACCCATCAGACACTCCCAGATGTATCATGGTTGGTGACACTTGGCGGTTCATTTCGCTGCTCCTCTTTACCTCGAGGACGCGGTGCGTCGGTTTAATGCGGCGAAGGAGCTTATCAGTGCTGAACGACGACGGTCATCGAGGAAGAGAGCTCGAATGATACCGATTGTTAAGGTCGTTGCACGTCTCAGGCACGTCCCCTCTTCCGGGACCGGCTGATGGCTCGGCCGCCAGGTCCAGTTTCCACGTGCAGAATGCCAACCGTGGAGTTTACGAACGCGTGGGGCTAAAACTGAAACGCTCGTGCGGAGCAAGATGGGAAATGTTACTGAGACGCGCTTAATTATGTATCTGAAACATGAGCGCGCGGGAAATAGCGGCGGGGGGAGGGGGCGAAGACAGTACGTGGGAATAGGAGCGGAATATGGTTAACGTTTGCCCGTGAATTACCGTCGTTACTCGAGTCGCTTAAATTAAAAGCCATCTTTCGTCGGCCGCTTGGACATTCGCGGAACATAATTTTACTTCTCCGTAAAAGCGCGGGCCGCGAAAGTATTGGTGGCAGAATTAATGTACGGCCATCGGGCTGTTTTGGTCTGGAAAAGGTTAAAATCCGAATTTGCGCCTGCGAGTGCAAGTATCGCTGTATCGCTGATTTGCTAATTGTAAATCAATGTTCCGGCGGCTCGCGATTTATCTGTAGTATTTGGTATTTATACATCATTCTTCTGTTATATTTATTACCTTATTAGCATGAGTAAGCGTTTTATATTATAATATTATAACGAGGATACTGGAAGATCAGATTCTTTGTAGTATCCTGATTATATATGTGTTTTGCCAAATGCATTATATGACGTATGACAAAAAATACGGGACAGTTCACTTTTTATACTTTGTCAAGAGAATCCCTTTTTATTCGTGAACAAGTCATTATATTATATTTCATGGATCTGCAGGAAATATAAACGCCGAAATTATGCCCTATTGTATGTGCTTTGCTTTTCAACATTATTCTAAAGGAACAATGACGTTACTTAACGATTATTTTTTTTCATATCACTTATATTAATAGTGAAATAATTATGAAGAATATATTAGCTGCAAACAAAGTCGCACCAAAACTGATCAAACTGTAGAATTGATCGTATGCAATTCATTTTGATATGTGCGTGTAACATTCTTCAATCTGTTATCCACACGTAACTGTATACCACAATTTATAATTTTATAATAATACTTGTAAATAGGTGCCTTTTACGTAGCCGCGTAAATGTTGACTTTCAGTATTTCAAATGTCATATCCTTATACCTTCAAGGATAAACTTTATCCGGAAAAACGAGTAAAAATCTTCGAGAATTGCATTCTACTGTCAATTCGATAAAACGCGCCATGGCAACATAATACACGCATATACACTTTCGAAATCGTGACCACCATTTTTCCTAAGCGGGCTTAAAATGAATAAGTACGCGAAAGATGCTCGATCGCGGCAACGACCAATAGGCAGGCCAATCGAAGGACAAACTCGCATTTTATCTGGGATTATTCAAATGGACAGGTAGTCAGACGGGTTAATGTAAGGGAGCAAGAGCCCTAAAACGACTTCGAAGAGGAGGAACGACAAAAGGGGACAACGTTCTGACCATCGGAGGTCGTGGACCTTAACCTGAAAGAACCGCGGACGTTGCTGCTATTTATGATTCACGCCACCTTCCACCAAGGACACTTTTTTAGGCTTGAGAGATTAGCGAGCGCTTCGGCTTCGGCCTGGAAGTCATCATAGGCTTTTGTTGCACGACAAACGTGTATAATTTAGATTAAATTCCAGTTTGCCAAAAGAATACGTGAATAAAATAAAAAGCGAAAAAAGGATTTTCTAATATTTGGTAAAATAAGTAGCGTTATTATATAATATTAATAGTACATATTTTGATAGTACGTTATTTGATCTTATGGATGTATACGTATATTTGTGAACTGATTAAGGTGATAAGCTAGAATGTCATATGGTGATCAAATTAAGTTTAATATTAAATTCATCAGAGAAATACCTATAAATAAGAAAAGATCAAACACTGTTTACAAATATATACTTGCGTTTTTCATTGTTATTGCTGTTTATTCAGGGCCAACTCATCGTTGCTTAAGATAGTAACATTGTTTATATACATTTTATTGAGACAAGTAACGCATGAAATTTTTACAAAATGCACAATATTCTCATTCAAGTACAGATTAATGCAACTAAAACAACTATATTACATTTTCGAAAAACTATACCATTACAAAGAGCTATGTAAATGAACGGTAGTTCCACTTACAGACTTATCTTATTATAAACATTGCTTTTCAATACTTCAAATGAAGTTTTACATAGTTTTATAAAAACATCAATGTGTTAACAGCAACAAATTGTGAGATATTTTAAAAGTAGAACGTCGAATTATTTTTCGAGAATCCGAAGAAAACGTATTATGCTGAAATTCGTGTTTTTTAAACTTCGTCTTTATTCCATCACAAATGTGAATTGATCATAAGAATCGTTACATTATAAATATTACCTGTGGTTAAAAAAATTGTGGCCGATAGAAAATTTATTGTCCAAGCTGAATGTAAGATAAAAGTAGCACACGTATATACCTATGCTGGAAACAATAAATTCTAGTGCTTTAATGGCTCCGAAATCTCCAGGGTGCCCTAAATTTTTAAGCGGAAATGTAACACATAGAAGGTTTTAGTTTCGTGCCTGTACGGCCTTTAGTTCTGAAACAAATAAATCGCTTCGAACGGACAGATAGTCAAACCGAAAGCAGAAGGAACTTCAACTCTATTAGCCTTAAAAGAATAGCAATGGCACTGTTGTTAAATTGAAAGTGAGTGTAAAGATGTATTAAAATGCTCGTTATAATTTTTTTTTATCTATAACCATTAAAGTGATTCACTTAAAAATAGCACAAAGTATGTAATTTGAGACGAGTGTTAATTTATCTTAGTTTTCTATTATTTCCATGCATCCTACGATTGTATTCACTTAGTCATAGAATCCAGACAAATTTAGGACTTAAGATAAAGTAATAATGATACTCTTAATAATATTTTACAAAAGACAAATCGGACGAACTGTGAACCTATAAATATACGTAATTGGGTCACTAAAATCTTCATTGATAATTTTAAACCCTCTGAATAACGTCTAATCCACTCTACATAATCCACGTTATATTATATACTTTAACGTTGTTTTAACTGGTTTCTTTCTGACAATGACTGGTCATTTTCATTTGTGTGCTGGACGAGAATTTTAAATGGTACTCAAGGTGTTTGCTCGGGATAGGGATTTCCTGCGCGCTGAATATAGAATGAAAACAATCTATCGTAATAATAATGCAGCTATGTCACTGTCTAGCAGTCCACTTTGAGAAAAGTTGTTGAGTTTTGCGAGTAGAGAGTTTGTTCAACAATTTGGTGGAGAGTTAAGAAGTACGACGACAAGTTCTATACTAAATCTCGAATCTCATCTGTCAACGACAGTTTTAATAGTCTGTGTATACATTTCAATCTTTTTAATAAACCATAGTTTTACCAACACTATTTCACTACATTAGTTTATACTAATTCTGCGACCCTTACTACATGCATCGCTCAAAAGCACGCATATTCCTTATGGTGGAGCCATGCAAAATCTAGGCACGATGAAATTCAGTCCTATCGCATCACCCTTCATGATTAACGCGTTAAACACAGCTTTGGACGCTGAAGGCCGAAAGCAAACTTTCCGTTCAGGCGACATTGGTCCTTGGAGGCCGACGTCGCACCTTCCGGTTAGGCGATATTGTATTCCCACGCGTCTGCTGACCATTTCGCACCGCCCGAGTGGAAAGTACAGCGAATCGGTTCCGCGTTTAACGCGCCAAATTCACATTGCTAAGCTAAGTAGACTATAACTAAGGTGATCAAAACTGCCGAGCATTGATGCGGGACGTTTAAATGCTAAATAAATAAAATATGAAAAAAGTGAGGGGATAATGGTTTATTTTACTCTGATAAGAAAGCAAGAAAGTTGAATAGAATCTAATAAAATGAAGACGTAGAATAATAAAAGAAGGTACAAGGCGGTACTTTTTAACCTAGTCTTATTTCAAAGTCGATTTTATCTTCATCATTATATCATTTTCTTCTTTCAAGAACTTCTTCTTTCAAGACCTAATAAAGACTTAATACCAACCAATAATAGATACTCAAGCGTGCAATTATACGTTTGGCTCAACAAAATGTAACGTTTTAAATTCAAAATTTGTCACCGGGCTGAAAGAATTTTTTTTATAAACACGCACTGACGTTCCAAACGTCGACATTTTCCAACGCAATTCGAAGCACATAGTGATATGTACGGTAAATTTATCGTTCTTTTCTCAATTTTAATATCCTCGTCACAGGTATAATATGGACGCTTTTTTAATATTTTCACTCTACCTTTTTTACCTAAATTTATGTTTTACAAATTAATCGATACGCGTCCTGTAATTTTGTATCAATCATACTTTTAGCGGTCGCACGTTTACGCGCATGCGCCATTGTTCAGCGCAGAGAAACGAATCTCCAGAGGCCGAGAGGACTGTTTGACACTTTGTTTTTATAGGAGCGCCCAAAGGCTGACGAGTGCCCGCCCGGGCTATCATCAGCGCGAGGTGCAAAAAAATATGAAGTGCGATATGCAGCCGCGTTTATAAAACGCTTCCTCCTTTAAATGAGAGCCCCGTTTAAGCGGTCGGCTTCGCAGCGCGCCAAGGCGCCATAACAAGGCGTCTGCTTTTGAAATTGAGTTATAAACTCGTGCCGGCCCGTATTTTGCCCCGAAGGACTATTCGAACACCGTTTTGGCCGCGCACGTACGATACTGATGGAACGTTTTCATGCCGCTAATTAAAATGCCCGTAGCGTAATAACCACTAAATTGAGACGGCAGGATTAATTCGGCCGGCGCGGTTATAAAAATTATACAGCGCGACGCCCCTTCGATTTTCCACGCTCGCAGGACACGAAAGAGCGAAGCGTCGGCTTTTGTGCCGCCTGCTATTTACGCTGATTAAACCCCCACGGTCGTTTTTTTCGTGCAGCCTCTCTCGGACGCAAAGAAATTAAAGCGTTTTTCTATCTTCCTCTGTTGCAGCTCGTCGAGAGCGACGAGATCGTTCCGTTACACGCTCGAGCACCGAAGTTCTTCGCATTATATTAATCCGCGAACCTTGTAATAATATGAGCCCAGCGTAGCAAGGAATTCGGAATAAATTTACCGAGCTTGTCGTTGGTGAAAAATACATCGAACAAATGGATACGTATTTAGGTTTTGCGAGGCCTTGTTATGATTCCTTTGTGAATATCGCGCGATGCTCAATGGCATAATTCGATGGAAGAGCGTCTTGAATACAGTTTGATTAATCTACGTATCTTCGTCATTTATATTATATCGTTCTCAGGCTTCTTGTTTCCATTTAGGCGATCTTCCATCGAATGCATTCATGTTTTTCATATGTTCTTAGAATAAACTTCTTTACAAAAGAATCAGCAAATTTTACAACAAGAACAGCTTCTGCTAAGATATAAAAACAGACAGTAGAAATATGACATAAATATTGTATTAAAATCAGAATGCAGGATGTTTACACATCGAATGCAATATTTATTAACGCAAATAAAACTGTTTACTTTTCGTCGAAAAGGTGTAACAATAAATCCGAGGGTCGTCCACAGGAATAAAAGCAATAATTATTTTTCTTTACTCGACTCACCTCCGGTGTTGTTTAACGCATTAACCAGAATATTATCCTCATTGCTCTGGTACAAAATATATCTCAAACAAACCAAACTTAACCCATTATATGCCGAAGCCAAATGCAGACCTAAGCAATGCACTGATCTATTCATTTCCCCCAGTAATCTAATTAGCGAAAATATATTCTTATCGAGTTTCTAACTCTTACAGCGGTCAGTACAACATTTAGTTTCAAGCGTCCCAAAAAAGCGACAATGGTGAATAATGGGTTAGCGTACCAATGATTATCACCGAACGAAATCATTTTCGTTGATTTACACGAAAGCCCTTCTGATGTCTTGGCTTGACTCGAGCGCTTCAGCCGTGTAAACAAGGCTTGATTGGTCCAGGATAATCGGCAGGGAGAATCCACAGTGATTGCGCGTGAAGAAATTATTGCCTTGTTACGGATGCAGCGGGATAATAATAACAGCGGCGCAACGATAAACCTATAATGAGAAGCGGGTGGGATAGGTAGCCGGCAATTTCGATCTACTTTAAATTCATTTCGCGTTGCGATGTACGGTAATTCGTTTGGCGAATTCATACGCGGGTAATTCTATTACGAAAAGACTTTGTCCGCGCGTCTGGCCGCATCAGTAATTCATTTCATCGTGGAACACGGATAGGCTGCGTAAACGCGATACCGAAGGCAAAACTCTCTCAATCAAGATAATTCTAGAACTACCGGAGCAATCGATCATTACCAACTGTAATTCGTTGTCTGCGTTGCTCGAATTTATGAGCCTCCACTTACCGAGATCTCCTGAGATTATTTTGTTTTTTCGAGGTCATTTATTTCGTCCAAACGATCAAACTCAGGTATTTACTTCTTTTCTTCTTTTTTGTGTGTACATTTATGGTATACTTGGATATATCTAAGGGAAAAGTTATGATTGTGATCGCCACTGCCCTTCGATATACGGCTTTGATTTCTTTAACGTGTAGAAACGTCTTTAACTCTTACATTGAAAAATCAAAAAGCGTGCAAGATGTAAATGTTACATTGTATAATATTCTATTGTAACATTAGTGAAATAATGTACAGATAGTTATTAAGTAATATAGATATTGAAATATATTACTTAAAATCACGTTGCCAATTTTAGTTAGTGTAACTAAAGAAAAATGGTACATTTTTAGCATATGTTTGTGCTAAATCATTACATGCCAAAACCTAAATAATGCACTGATTAATTCATTTCCTACGGTAAGCTACTCAGAGACAAAATATTTTTATCGTGTTTGCGACTTTTGTAGCAATCTGTACAATATTTAGTTATAAAAACCAAAATTAAAAGTTTCTACTGCTTAGGTAGAAATAAATTAAAAAACAAGCGTCTCAAAAAACAGACAATGGTAAGTAATGGATTAAGGACTAGTTTATCGGCTATAGTTATGCATATCTTAAGATAACATCAATTACACTCTAGCATCGTTCTGCTCTTAATAAAGTAAAAACATTTTTTTCTTGTCTAGAAAAAGAACTTGGACTTATTTTTAGTCTGCGATGAGTAACGAGAATTTAAGTGACGATATCCAGACAAAACAAATTTATAATTTAATCGTTTTTCGTTGTATTTATAGAAACATGGAAAACTTTTTTTATCTATAATTTCGTAGTTCATAACAACTGTATACTGTTTCTCTGATTACTTTTGGAAGATTATAGACATTAAGTTCACCCAATAAATTGATAATAGTTTCGGTAAATAAACCTAATTATCCGGTTAGAGACTTGACACCAGTTTTAAAGACTTTGTTTCGCCAACTCGTATCGCAGTAATTATGCCTCTATATGATAATTAATTTAATCAACGTTCCGCATTTTTTTCTCTCCTGGGCACAAGGCGCGAAAAAATTTCCACAATTCAGTTGTCTGGTACGCCAGTGTTTCAAAACGGTCCCGGATTTATTAAAATTGTATACTACCGTAAAATATGGAATACATAACCGCCGCCACGTCGCGGTTGTATCCATATAAATTGGCTACGTTTAGCTGGACAAGCTTAATAGCAGTTGTAATGCAAAAATCAAGGACACTTTTTTATATCTAATAAGACAGAAAAAAAGCGTAGAGTGATTTGACATCAAAGACAGATCAAGCGATGCAACATCAAGACAGAATGCGTAAAACCTTATATTACATTTAACCATTCTTAAAGAACGGTAGATCAAACATAATCAAGAGTCAGAAACCATAGATTCAAAATCATCAATAGTTTATTTGAATCTTAAAGAATATTGACCTAAATAAACAATATTACCATTTATTAATATGCAACAATTACTTTCACTTCTATTGTGGATGTCATTATTATCTTAAAAGAGCATTACATACTCCTTGATAGTCGAGTTCTCGTAAAATTCATTGTTTTTATTTAAGTTTAATTTAATTAAGTATCACAGTTTTAAGCAGTGCAGTTGATGTTATTAGTTATGCTGTAACTACAATCGTCTCATTATAGTCGCACAAAATGCGATTGGTTTCAAATTCAATGCACGTCCTTTCGCTTCTAATCAATCTGTTCAATGCACGCTAAATTTTGCTTCCAAAAGAGTGTATTGCCCTCTATTTCGTTATAGAGCGAGATTAATTACCCAATCAAATGACCTGATTTGCACACGTTGAATTTCCTCGCTAAAAAGGTATACACAGCAGAGACAAAATATTTCCCTTTTAGTTTCACAATTAGTACACTATTTTTACCTAATTCGATAGAGACCATTTAAAAGACTTTGAACCGTGGAAAATATATAAAAAGAAAGAAAATAGTTATTACTATTTTGCTTCTACAACGTCCAAAAATATACAGTTGCACGTAATATAAAATAATAATGTATTAAGATTAATCTAATCTTTTCCACAGCCTGTATTATTTAAAATTTAAGAAATATATATACAGGCAAACAAGACAACCAGTTTTTTTTCAACATCAAAAATACTATCATGTAGAATTATTACGTAATAAATAATCATAACTTGTGGGATGCATGAAGGGTTCTCCTTAAATTATTATTACTATTGAAATATTGTATTATTTACACACAGTTTTCATATATACCTTCATCTCCATATGTAATTATATCATCGTATGAATCACAACAAAATTTTTTACTTCTTGCCAAGTAATTACTATTATCTGGCCTTTTTTTTAACTATAATAGATGGCGAATCTGATTTACAAAAGTGTGTATTCAATTCGAAAAATCTGTACAATTAGCCCGAGGATCCATCTTATTACATCTAACGAGTATCAATACCGCACGATTGTCAGCCGCAAACGAAAGTGAAAAACCCAATGTCGCATTCTCTCTCCCAGCTTTTATTCGCCCAATGTCTATGCAGGAGTCGTCAGCGAGGCACGGCAATGTAGGCTTCAAATGCGGAACAAATCGTGGAGTAGTACTTCTCATTTACGGAAAGGACGCAAACGCGGAATGATGGAGCCTCAGAATTCTTCTGTGCTTATCCGCCATCCGGCGGCGACCTGTCCCCCGACAGCGTCTTTGATGCAGCATCCGGGATGCACAAAAGATGCGCCTCGCGCTCTGGCGTCTCGCTTCCGCGTGTGTTGCGGCCTGCCTTCGGGCGGATCGTCGGAAGCTCGAGACGAAGCTTTTGTCCTTACAAGAAGGAGCGATTCAACTCACTTTCGAGGTCGTGCCGGGAGCACTGCACGCGTTACGTAAGAGCCGACGTGGGCCGATCGGCGTTTACCCGCGCTGCGAATCCCCCAGAAATGCTAAGTACTTCTGGCCAAGCAATTCCAGAGCCGCTTATCCTCTTCCCTAGGAAGCCTCTGCGCACGCGGCTTATGGAGCTTTTTGTTTTTTTAATCACACGCGATAACGGTCATAGCGAGCACATGCGTACACTTGCAGTAATACTTCCTCTGATCTCCTGGAGTTAAAGTACCAGTCGAGGAGACAGAGATTTTTTTTCAATTGATTTTCGACGCTAAGGTCATTTACCTGGGATCTAGTATTTAAGATCGATTCATAACCATCAGAATTATAGTATACGTATCATATGGAAAAAGCAGAGACGATAAACGAGATCTCTGAACGAAATCGGATCTCCCGCGTAAATGTCCGAGTCTTTATCTATTATATCAATGATCGAGAAACTCATGAGTCAAAAGCGCTAAATGTCAGCGGTACGATAATATTTTCCTTTTTTTTAAACCCAATTTTAGAAGAAATCTGATGAATGGATCTTTTACGAGAACTGATTTATTAGTACATTTTGTTATTTTACGAGTATCTCGCTATTGTTGATCGGTATTTATTACAAATAAAGCTTCGTATGCTATAGTGTAATATACAGGGTGTTTGTGAATTAGTTTTAGTAGATTTTGTGAATTAGCGTAATATACAGGGTGTTTGTGACAAACTTTAGGATCGGGAAGATAGCCTTCTGTCAAATACTGTTTGTCGAGGAACCCGTGGGCTGCGAAGCTTCGTTTCAGCGCAAGAGGGGTTTATGTAATTAATGCTACCACCTAGTTTGTTTACTCCTTCAGCACAGTATCATTCTTCGGCTCAGTTTGTTTACTTCCTAAGCTTTGTGTTCCAGTGCTTGTTGTAGCGATGAGACAGTAAAGTAATGGATTCATACTGTTAACTAAACACCGAAGCGAGTGTCCTTTCTACTTCTATGGTTTGTTTTATTTGTCTTCTGTTCATTTCGATCAGAATACCCGTAATATTAATCATTCATATATTCAATTTTCGTACAACTAATTACTTAAATTTCATTCGGGAAGGACGACCAATTTATTGACATAAATTCATGTTGTACCTAAAAGAAGCTTTGCAGCCTAAAGGTTCCTTGGCAAAAAGTGTTTGAAACAATTGATCGTGCGATCTGAAAGTTTGTCGATCTAATTTAAAAACTCCCTGTATAAACTGTGATTAAAAAATATTGATTTTGGCAAATAATATTCATCAAATTGCTTAGCACAACGTTGATAAACCTTTTATCTATACTGTAAAAATTAACTCCTTTGTGCTTGTTATATTGCAACAATGTGTAGCTCTATAGAACGGATTCAGCGTTCTACGATCTTGCTGTCTTTATTTTTTTTACAAAGTCTCTGTTTAATGACCAAAAGGTCTTTAGAGTAATGTAAATTTGGGTTTGCTTTCTGCCAGACGCGACACGATTCAGTGGACTTATATGTAAACTACAGTTTTTTTTATAAGGGTACATATGACGCATATGATATTATCCAACCTGCGATATTTTTAGTCAAGATTCGCGGCGAATTGTCGGATGTTTCTTTAATTCGTACGGTGTTAGGGAAATTTGTGGACCAACGTCCTTCTTCGATTAAGATATAGCCGACTAAATTCATCGAATATTTATAGTTTTTACGGCTATTACCTGGAAGCGTTCCACGGTGCATTATAAATAACATCTCTTGCGAAATATTTATGAGATGTTAGAGGGTGATCGATCGGCCCAGACGTAGTATCCATACTCCATATAAATTCTTGCTTATTTTAACTATTTTCTCTCCACTTCCTAAGGAAAAAAACAGGACCATCCTTTGCAATATTTAGGAAGTATATACCGAAGAAATGAGTCATTAAGTATTCTCTACTTATCGATAAACAATAATTAAGTTATCACAATTTACGGTATATAACTTTTCACTTCACTCGGCTTGCTCCCTTATTATCATCTATAACGGTGGAAAATATGAAGTGGATTTCCTTTGAAAGAAAAAACGAAGATTCATTACCTGCAATAACTTATATTTTAGAAATATTTTCCTTAAACTATTTATAAATCATTTTCTCTTTTCTTCCTAAGGAAAAAAGAGGAGATTGGAAATCCTTTACAATATTAACGAAGTAGATATTGAAGATATGATAAATTATTGTTTCTCTGTTGATCGATAAACAATAATTACCTTGCCACAATTTACGAAACATCATTTTTCACATCACTCGCCTTCCTTCCTTATTATCATTTATAACGGTGGAAAATATAAAACAGATTTCCCCTAAAAGAAAATACGAAAGAGAATTCTTACCTATGATAACTTCAATGTCAAGTGAACTATAATGTACACGGCGTTTATTAAGAACAAATCAGGAATGGTATATAATTTTTACACTTGAACAGCGTACGTTACTCATATCCCTCGAATATCTTGCACGTTCTAATGCTTTTTTTTATATCTCTTTTATTCAAGCACCAAAGGATATATTATCAGGAATTGAGAATTTACTCGTTGCCCGTAAAGTGTCTGTTGGGCGACGTAGGAGAAAAGATCGCAGATTTCAAAGAAACTCGGACCGATTCTGCTTGGATATTCTTTCGGCGTACGTCATAAACGATATGCTGGTCGTGTGTGCCGGTCGTAAGAGACTCTTCTCCTGACCAACGACTGTCCTACGAAACTGTAACGGGACATCTGCGCCCTGGTATTCTACGAACTCTCCAATCACGCTTCGTAACACGTCCCCCCTAATCCGTACTTTCGGATTTTTCTTTCGCGAATGCTATAAAAAAAATATGCATGAGACTCTCGCGCGCCTTAGAAGTGGAACTTCTTAGGTTCTAGCATTTGTCGATGATTTGATTACTTCAGGATTTGGTAACGGAGTTTGATCGAGAATATATCTCTTACTTAAATTAAATAATTCTCTTATTTGTCGATTTCCATTAATTCGTACTCTAAGAAAGAAATTATGGGTTTATGATAGCTAAACTGAATTTGTAAGAGGTTTTAGTAAAGAAGAACATAAATGAGAACAGTAATATATTTTGATAAACAGTGCCTCTACGATCTTTTTGTACTCTCTCGCTGATACCTCCCGACTCTTGTCTCCACGACTGTCTTATCCATAACATCTTCTTAACACTCGCATAACGCCTATCTCTATTGCTTACAATATCCCTTTCTTCTCAACTGTCGATTGAAATCAAAGAAGAGAAAGCGCTTCACTTTTTGTCTGATCCAGGCCAATTTGCTCTACCGCGCCTAAAGAAGTTTCACTTCGAAAAGTAAATCTCCAAAATTGACCCTCTGCGGTTCGGAATACTTCTCAAACTTTGTACGAAATGTTTTGGACCACGTACCAGAGCCACGCTGCGTCTTGGACTGTGAAAGAACCAGGGAATAACAATAATAATAAGAAAGAGACGTGACACATTGTAAGCGAGTAAACGGGTGCTGAGGTGAATGTGCATTGCTATTGAAAAGTTCCGATCGTAAGAAATGCAATGTCGCGCCACGTTCGTCGGGAATAAAGGCAAGCGTCTCCTTTACATACTGATGTAACGTCAATTATTCGTCGCACGAGCTTCGTTTCTTCAAAACGTACTTTATCGTTCGTACGCTTCTAACTCGAATGACTAGCTAAATTCAGTCGTTAAACGGTGATTTTCTGGTAATACGCTTTGAGAGAGCACAAATGTGCGAGACGAAATTTGGTAATCTGGATATAGATGTTGTATTATAATAGACAGTATAGCTAAAAAAAGGAAGTGGTGTGTCGTGCAAAATAAACCGGAAAATGTACGCGAAATGTATGCTGATTGTGGTTTTATTTGGAAGGAGAATAACATGAATAATATCTCGATTTTACGAGAATTTGGCTTGCATTCAGCGAAATGCACAGCAGTTCAATATATTTATTTTTATTTACAATCACTGATGATATAAAAGTATAGCAGTAATTTTTAAGCCAACAGAGCATGTTTCATACCTATTTTAATTCTCTATCTCACTTTATGGAGTTAGAAGGCAGTCGACTACATCGACTCTTTGCGTGAAACAATCATTTTTTGGCCACTGGCGTGTGGCTCAATTATCAAATAATTTCTAACCTATATAATTAAATGAAATTAATATCAGAAACTTATAAAGTTTAAGCTGCTGAATTAAACCGTATTTAAAAAATTGGCTTGGAGAAAAATCGGGCACTAGGGTAACTGGACCGGGACTCGAAATCTCTTGATAATATACTTTATAAGAAAGTCAGTCACGTTCTCACAAAACAAATATTTCTCATTAGTGCGATTTTGTATCCGGTACGCCAATTAAATATCAGTGTCTCATTGCAAAATACATTCTGACACGAGAACCTAAAAGATTTCACTGGATAACAGGTGACTAATTAACCTTTCTAATACTTCTACTTCATCAACAATCTTTCAACTCCATGACTCTATTACATTAACATAATCGAATTTCCCTCATTCTGATCAACATACGTCACCTAATTCCTTTACATTTGATTAGCAGAAAACTGAAAACATTTTAACCAAACGTTACTTATGGAATCTAGCACGAGATTTATCCCGCTAAATTCTTCTTCCGCATCGTTCACCTTCACTGCATTTCCAACAAAAAGGTTCGACGACCCCGCAGCCTCGATTAATGCGTTCAATCCACCAAAATTCCTGTCCTCGTCGCGGTTATTCCTTAAGCATATTCATGCCAGCAAGTCTGGAGAGGAGGGGGCGGCAGTTCAGAGTAACGACGAAATACAATGGAAGCCTCTTATGCCTCCAGAGACACGGCCGAGGAGGTAACGGTACGCGAGAAAAAAGCGTGGCCGATGCAAGACTGAATTTTAATGATTTCCTGGAAATTTCTGAATTGAGCCAAGACCGACAGAATTCACGGGGCCATAAAACCGGCCGAGGGCTTATTACTAAGAGTTTCGCGGCCCCGTATGAATCAAACACGCGACACTGCCCGATATATCATGCTCTACGCATGCAGGTTACATGCACGAGCTGAAAACTCGGGCGGCTGTAACCGAAGTGGAAAATGGACGAGGTTTAAAGTGGATGACGAAGAAGACGTCGCTGCCGCCGGTGCTACTTTATCGCGATAAAGTTCCCTCCCTACTGACATTTAAGAAGGAACTTCTTGAATCCTAAAAATCAGCCCAAGTGTAGCGAGGTATACTCGATGGCAGTTTCACGCGCCGGATAACCTGGCCCCGTCTCTCCTTCTCCTTCGACAAGGACGCCACGAAGATTTTCGATCGCGAAACCGCGCTTCGCGCCTTTCGGCCACCGTTGCCACGCGAAGCGCGGCCAGAAAGCGCGCGCGGGGAAATCTCTGAGAGGCTGGGGGGCGTCGCGCGATGCAAAAGGGGGGAAATTGCGGGGGCGTAAAATCGGCGTTGGGTTTTAACGGCTTAATATTCTAATATGAATCAAACGCGCGACACTCCGGGGCCTTATGCATGAGGTCAAAAGTTAAAATACCGTGGGCGAGGGTTTAAAGAGGAGCAGCCACCGGTGCCGGCTGTAATAAAGTCGGCCTCGTCGAGGTCTAAGTCGGACAAAGTTCAGGCAAGTTCGCCCACCTTAGCCACCTACTGGAGCCAGCCGGTGAAGAAATGTCTCCCCGCTGGCCTGCGGCTTACGTCGTTCCGAATGAAATATGCATGTACAAGGTTAGGGAGTACAATTTCCGCGGAAAATAGCCGGCGCCGCCTTTATTTTCCCGTAGGAAAACTTTTCCTCCCCGGCGAAATACAAAAGAAGATGTGCCATGGATCTCCGCTGGGTTATCCTTCTCTCTCTCTCTCTCTCTCTCTCTCTCTCTCGCTCTCTACTTTTTTTTTGCCACGTAGAGGGTGGAAATCCGTTACCCAGGAGCTTCGAGGGAAAAGTGGGACTGTCGTTTTGGCCAAGTCGGGGCCCTTCGCTTTGCCTTCTAAGCGCCTCTTGGAAGAATAATATTTATCGACCTGATCTGAATACCGCATTGGATGAGTGAAATACGATGTTCTGCGAATTATTAATCGGGGATTTTTTAATCATACGTTTGATGTTGTATTACGTTCAGAATCCTCGTATAGGCATTCTGATATTTTTAGTAATCCCACTAAGTCGTTGGGTATTTAAATCTATACCAAATGTAATATTTAATGTTAGACTAAGCTCAAATGCCTGACGTTGTGTAAGATTGATTTAAGTTCCTGGACTTCGTGAAGTGAAACCAGTTTCAGGTATCTGCGATTCATTCTACGGCCAGGAGAGGAATTCCGAGCCCTTTTACAATATTACTTAGTAGTTAGAAGCGACGCAGTCGTGAGGAAGACTGATGGATTTGTGCGTACGTCTCTCCGCCTGCTTTCGCAGAATGATCGCGGATCTTGTAGGCACCCTATGTCAATCGCGCGATCACGGGAAGTAACTTTGCTAAATTTACTTCGAGATAGGTGGTAAGGTATGGAAATGTACGCGGATCATCAGACAAGGATATCCGATCATGTACTTATCGATTTCCCCGGTTTCCATTTCTGCGTATCTGGTTACTTCAAACCGCATCCTAGATATGATGGTTTGAATCTTTTGAAGAATAGCTATACCAAGAATGTATGATATTAACAATCTTCATCATCGTGAAAAAGTCAGGCTAAGCTCTCAAATATGTCAAGAAATACGAC
The DNA here is from genome assembly GCA_038496175.1 of Ampulex compressa. Lineage (NCBI taxonomy): Eukaryota > Metazoa > Arthropoda > Insecta > Hymenoptera > Ampulicidae > Ampulex > Ampulex compressa. The sequence continues at coordinate 3,433 of JBCFXI010001934.1, read as the reverse complement.
AGATACGAATACAGCATATTTAACATATTTTTCTCTCTTCTTAAAATCTCAAAAACCGATTTGCTCGAAAGATAATCGCTCAAAGAACTCAATGCCACGCGTGCATCAACTTTCTAGTTACTTCAGCATATATCAATTCACACGAAATCGAGCTACCTTCTTAGACGCAGGAGGCTCGATGAAAAACGCATCGCGAGAAAGTAAGTCACGATTCTCTAGCAAGTGTTCCAATGCTTATTGTCGAGATGGTATTCAACCCTTTGACTATTAAGTGCGAAGAAGTGAGGACCAAATACTTTTTCGCGCAATATGGATCTTCTCAGGGGCGTATTAACACATTATAACATAGTACACAATCCAATCGCTATTACTCTGTCCACTCCAAAAGGGATCCAGATATTCGATATATATTGTTTATTCACCAATGGTAATATTCAAAAACGCCTTAATTTGATCATTATAATATATGTATCTTGACAGTGATAATTGAAAAATTAAACAAATAATAAGTAAGCAACACGAATACTTTATATATAAACAAAAACCTTGCTAAGATACAGAGAATGACTGCCCAAATAAACGAGATTTCATTTCTCTCGTTGCTAAGCAACGAGATACGTAGTGCCTGCGCAGTAAACAACCAAAGCCTTCACCAAGCGCGCATTTACGCCCTTAGTCTACGCTGATGTCTTGCGCCGGACGCACATATACGTCCATAGGCCGCACCAACCGGTTTTGCAGGACGCATATATGCGCCCATAGCCGTCAAAGGGTTAAACCCAAATGCGCCATCCAGGGTGGAAAGCACACGAGCCGGCCGAGTTATTTCCGATCAATCAGGAATAGTATTTCGTATGGTATAGGCCGATATGCAAATAGAGGAGCCGTAAAAAATTCAACGAGATGGTCCCTCGTAAAAAAAGCCGGTTACCCGGGTACCAGGTAAATATAGGTAATGCCTGCATCGGATGTGTCGATATTTCAACTATTTCGAGATCTCCGAGAGTTTTCCAGATCGTGCCTGTCAGGCCATTCGCCTCCGTGCAGCATTTCAATTTCGTTTCCCCGGATGCGCGGGGGCCTCCATTCCTTTCAGCGCCGCCGGTCCTCGACGACAATTTCGGCGGGCACTCGCCGGAAAACTTCTTCAGGCGGAGCATGCGGCCGGCAAAAAAAAGCGCGGGAAATCATCTCGCCATTTCGAAAGGGAAAAGCCACCGAGCGATATGCGTGCTTTTGATGCCGTGGAATCTATGGTGAAGGTACGGAGCCAATCCTTGAGACACGTCCGCGATATTTAGGGATCAATAATAGAAGACTGCTACGTGTTCCCTGGCACGTGTGCCGTTCCAGGTACATGCTGAACCTACGGTTCATGCCTCTTGCGTATTTACCTTATTGAATAAAATATTTGAATCTTTATATGAAAATCTATGTGAAATCTATATGATATGACGTGAAAACGTTGTTCAAGAACGAATGAAGCAGAAAAAAAGATACAACTGTAAAATCAGTGAAAAAGTACAATTAAACATGTTGAACACTAATGTGAATAAAAAATAATACGCGAAACGCGAGTTAAATATCTCAAAAAAAAAGAAACAAAATATCAAATCAATCCGTGAAAAAGTTATATCGAATTGGAGATTATTCGATAACTGTATACGCTTTCACGTTTAGAATAAAGTTTAAAAGACTGCTATGAGTAATCAAAAAGTTTTTAATCTGACGGAATTACTAATGGTTTCGAGAAATGTTTGTTAAATTAGAAATAGGCACAAAAAAGCTCAAACCATGAAATTACAGTAAAATCGCTAAATATTGAGTTATATTGCGCTACATCAAAAATTACTGAATACTTTTGTAATTATTAATTTTATTTTTCTTTGGTCCTTTATACAATTCGATCATCATTCATCCCATTAACAATGTCATTCTTCGACCAATCCAAAAATGTCACAACATTGACTCGCTTCATGTAACTTCCAGTACTTCATATTTCTGCTTTAACATCACCCAAAAACACTTAAATCATTTTTTTTTCACGTCTTTCTCAAATATATGTCTTAATTGACCACCTTATACTTATGATTCTCAATTTAATCTAATTCTTAAAATTGTCTAACCTTAATTATCTGAGCCCCGCACTAATAGCTAGATTTCCTCAGACACAATGTCGTTCTCTCGACTGAAATTCTTATTCCAATAAAACCAGATGGAGAATTTAAAAATGATTAAGAAGTGTGAGGATTAACAGCTCGTGGCCAATAATGACCAATAGAATTCACGCAAATTACCTTAATAGCGTCACGAGCAATAAACTTTGAACTGTCTATATGCACACGCTTAAATAATGTTGACACTTTGATCGTATATACGTGACTTAAACGATGTATGGCAAATAACAGTTCTGCATGATGGACCAACAGCCTCATATAATACAACAACGCCGCCTGACAGACCAAAAAATATTATGATTGTCCTTTCATTAAAAGCAAAGAAGTTAATATACCTACGGACAGTTATCCTCTCTCAGACAATACCCAGCATAAAGCGACTAATATGACTAATTACGGGTTTTCGCTATTGCGCAGAGTCGTTCGACTAATGGAACATTCGGTGCTGGAACAACTATCCAAACTTTACCGTAAACCATTTTATCCTAGTCCGGAGAACAACGACATTAATAAATAAAGTGCGGAGCCTTCTCTTTATGGACAAACGCATGCGGGGACTCATAATGAATCTCATTTGTCCGGTGGATAAAGAACGGCGACTCTGGGTCCCCGATGATCGATGGTCTTACCGCGTACGCAGTGGCCACGCTGTATACCAGCTGCCCTTTTGCATTATTTAAATTCGTCGTTTGTGTTTTTCGTCCTTTTCTGCTTTTTTTTTTTTACGGCCACGTACCAACGGCGATCGTAGTTTGGGTAAAAGCACCGCAATTTTTTTTTTTTCGAAACATAAACATTTATAAACCTGCGATTTTAATAAACATCCGGATAACGGTCGATGCGCGAACGCGATATTACGTATTTAAATCCTCGTAGAAAACGTACAGGACTGGTTTCGAACAAAGTGCGCGTAAACGTAACGAATTATTCCCCCAACTGTAAAGCGGCTAAACCGTAAATTCGCTTTATTAGAAATGATTGCACGCATAGCCGTGTATTTTCACAGGAGCAACCATTGATTCCTTTTAAAGTCAACGTACCTAATGCGTCAATAATTCGCGCCACGGAAGTACTTGCCACAGTACCGCTGATAATGCGTGTGTCCCGATAATGATCGAGAACGATGCTACGAACGTTGGTGCTTTAACCCTTTGCGGACGAGCGGCGGATATATCCGCCCAAGCCTTTTTACCGTTGCGGACGAGTGTCGGATATATCCGCCCAACTCTCGCGCTGCGGCTAGCGTACGTCTGCCG
>JBCFXI010001933.1:0-35016 GCA_038496175.1 Ampulex compressa | reverse complement strand
TTGAGAGCTGATATTGCAAGGCTTGTGTGTGAAAAAGTTCTATTAATTCTACACAGTAGTTTTTGGTTGGTGAAAAACGAAAAACAAAACAAAATGACTTTCCGAACAACCCAATAGTATTATATTTTGTAAAATGAAAGTGGAAGTGTAGTGGAGTGCACGAACAGGTTGCTTCGAAAGGCCACGAATACTGTAGTAAAAGAGTTGTTGGTAAAATAAAGTTTATTGAAAGGGTTAAAAAAATATATATATGTGGTCTCGAGCGAGTGAGCGAGTGATTGAGACGCCATGTATGGTTAAGTGCAAGCGGGATTTCCTAGCCTCCTGCGTGCCTACGCTTTATGAACAACTGTCGACGTTTTTGCAAATTACATATGCGGACACGCGCGATAAGCAGTTCTTCTGTAGCGTCCTATGTGATTACATGCTCCATCTTGATTTCGACATTTTTATACTACACTATTATCGAATAAATTGCATTTTCATATAACACCAGTGTTTCGATTCCATATACATATATATGAATCATTGATAGCCGGTGAGAGTTGAGATTTAAAATTGAGCTGGCCGTCGTACTCGTTAACTGCACTCTCGACTGTTCATACCCGACTCAGTCTCAGTCAGCGTCTCAGTCACGCATTTCTCGCACGCAGGCCCACGCATACACTCGTGCGTCGAGGGCGTAGGACACTCGAAACTCCTGTGCGTTTCGTACACGTTACGGTGCGACGAACGACGCGATCGCCCTCCTCCAAGACTCCACTGTTGACACATTAACTCTACTCCATGCAAACGCACTCTGAATGCTGTTAAAAATTCTCGCGGGCCGCAATGCGCATTATCGTTGTTCGGAAAATTCTGAAAATTCCCCTCCGCCTCTCGTGACGCTTCGAATTACTTACGCTCAAATACCAGTCGAAAGTGTCCCATATAACTATTGTACGCGCACCATAAACTTTTATATTGTCTCCGCGGTATGGCGGTATACCTGCCTCACACGCATACACACACACATAAACGCAGAGACTCCGTGCTCGAGTGCAGCTCGATGGAAACTGCGTTTCCAATACACGATAAATCTCAGCGACCGGCAGGGATCCTCACGTCCTTCCTTTCGATCGCTTAATTTTCTCGCGAGCGGGTCAACCGACCGACCGACTGAGCGGGACGGAATTTTATGCGCCAGCAGAGCGGACAATGCGACGGAATGGGGCCGAGTGGCATCCCAAGGTTCCTCGAATGGTGTAAAATTGATTTCTCGGCCGGCGGTAAAAGAGATTTAACGCACAATTACTCTGATTGAATGAGACTGACGTCCCCGGGAGCTGTTCCCGCGGAATTGCCAACATCAAAGGACAAACCGACACTCGACTCCTCGTTAAGGGGCCTGAAAGGAGGACCAACAGAGAGCGAACTTCAGGAGGGAGGATACATTGTTCTCACGTCCACGGTCAAAGACTTTGGCCTCGTTCGTCCGCGTATTTTCGTCTCTTCCGTACGATTCAAGCCGGATGGCCCGCTCGATGTGACAAAGGACGCCTATGCAGGGGCGATAAAACGGTCGTTCTTTCTCCTAGGCACGCTATTACTGAGCTACTACCTAAGCGTATTCTATTTATGAGGCTATGGACTTTCCACGCTGTCTATTATAAAGGGTATCGGATGAGTTGCTTCTTAGTTTTAATCGATGATCTCTTTTACTTCGGAACCGATTTTTTTGTTAACTCCCGTTACCGTGTGATTCTTTCTGCGAGATCATCATTGACTTCGTTGAAGCTCTAATGATTTTACCTCCGAAAGATCTCGATCGTGATCCTTAAATATGGCGGCTTTGTTAATCCTTAGAAGCCTGATTTTCCAAATTAAAGGAAAAAAATATATCAGCGTATTTATTGCAGTAGACAGATAAGGGAAAATTAATTTAAAAAATCGCGATACATATTTTATATATTTATTTCGAAAAAAATCAGGTATCGATTTTGATATTTTAGGTTTTTCTTCAAGCAAAACAGGCTTTTGCTAAGAATAATTATATCATAATAAAAATAAGATACTTACCTCAAACGTATTTTTATTTTTCGGAAAAATGAAATGCGTCAAAGATTTATTTCGCTAAACTTTTTCTAAAAATATGTCTATACGGCGGAAAAACAAGATGTCATATTATTTGAACAATTTTTACAGCTGACCCTTACTATTTTAACTTTTGATCAAAGGAAAATTATGCAATGATAATATGCATACAGTCAAATATTAAAAATAAACCAATTCCAGGTGTACAATTGGATTTAAATGTCCGGTATCAAATTTGAAATTTAAGGGGCGTTTAAGGGTTAATAATGTTTTACTGTACGTTGTTGTACAAAATCCACTTTTGGCCGCTGTTAGTATCAAATACAAAAAAGCTTCATCGTTGTAAGGGTAAATAAATCTGAGGGGACATCAGACTTTAGTCATCAGTTCACTCTTGCATTAGAGCATCCGTCAACGTGTTGTATGCTTTGCTATTTGTTTATGCTTAAATATTTCGTTCTTATAAATTGATAAACGTGAGTAAGAAACGGAGAAACTGCAGTGTTGATATGAAGAAAAAGAAATTAGGGACTTACACACTTCATGCGATCAAGACAAAAATAGAAATAATTAACCGTTCTGAAAACGGTGAATCTTTTACTTCAATCGGACGTTTGTACGATGTAAACAGATCTACGATATGTTCAATTATGCATTTTGAAAAATTTTTGACTATCATGGAAGAATGTAATCCCAAGGGAGAACGTATATCTAAAATATGTAGCGCAATTGAGAAAGGTACGAGATGTTATAGAAATCTTTATCGAGGAAAGAAAAGGTGGTATTCAATTAATAAATAAGTAAAAAACGAGTTCATAAAGAAAACATCCGCAAGCACTTGATACTTTATTAAGCATAAATTTATTAATTTTTAATTATTATTATTTATTAAACATGAATACTTTAAAACGCGGTTTTTGGTGTATATTTTTTTACATCCCTCTACTTTCAAACATTCAACATTCGCACACACTTTCAGAAACCAATTGTATACGAAAGTCGAGGGCCCACTGTATCCTCAAGCTTTTTAAATTGCGAAATGCGGTCGTATTATCCATGTTCATCCACTCATCAATCTCCTTGATTCTAATCTTTATGTTTCCTTCCACCGAGGCACACGCAATGTCGTCGTAATTGTCGAAAGGAGGGTGAAGTTTACCTTCTAAGTTCGAATCATCTCTTCGAAATCTGCCAAACTACTCTTTAATTGTTCAGAGAGCAAAAACACCTTTTCAAGTAAAAGTTTTGAATGTTTTTTGGTGCAATTACCAACACTCGCGCCTCTTCAAAACTTTCATAACATTACAAGCTTCAAGTGTACCTTTTTGTTCTCCATTTCGAAAAATTTCTCTCGCGAACAAATCGACTTATCCGCACGATGTCTGACGTATAACATATGAAAGTATCATCTATTAAGTGCATACAATACACAACTTATGCAATCATCCAACAGAATCTGGTATTTCAATAACAAACGCGACGCTCCAAGTTTTGAAAAAAAAAAAAGCAGGTTTATTTATACGATGTATGAGCGTACAAATATGCTGGGAAACCCCAATGAATATGACGTCTTCCAGGCTAAGTGATGTACTGCACCTTACCGCAGCCAGATTCTGCAGAGACTTAGGAGAAAAATGGGCCGGAATCGAGCAAGACTGTTGTAACAAGATGTTCTCAGCCTCTGAGATAAAGCCACGACATCCTGTGCTGCGGTGGAGGCTGAGTTATTGGCCAAGCCTGGTTACGAGATACTTCCACGCTCGAACTACAGACGTGAAATAAGTTTTTCGGACTTTGAAAGGAAGAGAGGAGAATAGTGATGTCGTGAACAGACGAGAGGATTCCTTTCAGTTGAGAGTGTTGCCGCCTGAAGCTGCAAAAACAATTGGCAAAAAATCCTTGCACATGAAAATTATGCGTTCGAATGATAACGATTAATAACCGTTGTGCAAAAGTAATCATAATTAATTGCTACGATTTCGTTTTATTCAATGAAAACAAATCTGCCGCTATGTATTCATTGTACTAGGTTGTTCGCGGAGCGTCGTTCATTCGTCAAGAGTAGAACTAATAATACTGCGACTTCATTTTAATATTTCATGCTTCATAAAAAACTCAACCAAAGATCCAATATTTTTTTGCAATATTTTAAATAAAGTTTTGGGTTTAAAAAAACTCTGTGCACTGTCGGTACCGTATGCAAAAAGAAACACATTTAAATACGACTTTGCCAGGAACATTTGAAGCGTTTTTTAACGTTTAAAGTCTTTTTAATTGAATGTCTTCAGTTTCCAACTTTAGTTAAAAGTCTTTAACTTCTAAAGTCATTTTTACACGCAAATTCGGTTTTTTTCAATTTCTGTTCCGCGAACTTGTTGAACAACCTAGTATAGTCATTATAATAGATGTAAACAGTAGATATTTGCTAATAGCAGTCAACGAATTGCCAAAAATTAAAGGCTGCGGTGACAGAAAGCAGATTTTTAAAAAGAAAATAATGATACGGTATTTTTAGGGCAAGAGTTAATATTATAACATTATGAACAACACCCAACTTGATTCTCAGCACAATGGCTAATTTATTCGTTGATAACACATCTGACCGAATTATTCTAATTAAGCTAATTAATCTTCTGGGAGGATTCTAGGAGTTCGAAAAGAATCAGAGAAATTGATTAAAAAAAGGTTGGAAATTTTGTATAATTATTCTAGTAAATTGACCGTTAACCGTTCACGCTCGTAGTTGCATCATCAACGACCACAACTAATCAAGGGAAGGGGGCGTCCCAATTAAGTGACACCACCATCGATCTCGACGAGCACGAAGAATTGGCCGGCCATAGTTTCAGCAAAACGGTCCGACAGGAAAAATCCAATTTCTCGGTTCCGCGGCCAAGCCAATAAATTCGTGATCCTGTTCCATGTGGGACCGAACTAGTACCGGAAGTGCGACACGCCGATGGCGCGCAAGCCGTCATGTCAATCCGTTAATACTTGCAAGATATTTCGAAAGATATGCGAAAAAGGATGGACGGCAGTCGATTTTGATTCGGTTCGATTATAAAACCCTGCGCATATTGAAGTTTAAAGCAGCATGAGAAGCAAAATCTTGGAAAGCGATTTTGCGAGACAGATTGATGGAATATATGAAGCCGTGGCCATGAGGAAACAAGATGGTCAATAATTTAGTATTTAATTAAGCATTTAACCCTTATCGGACTCCAGCTTTTTATACATGATTCTCACTAGATCAAGTTCCGTTATGAATTTCTTAGTAAACATTTTTTAAAAATAATCTATAGGCTGCTGAATATATCCCTTAATTTGACGATTGATATTTATAAAAGGAGTCCTGTTAGAATAATTTTTCAAACATCAACTAGTATCTTAATTGTATTGTAGTTAATTATTCAATAACGAATTACGATCTCCAGTATGATAAAATAAGTAATCATTACATTTTGGCAGTTTGAATAAATTAATTATTATCTCAAATTCGCTGTATCTGTCGCTGTGAATGTTTTTCCTCATTCTGCACACCTTGCGGTAAGAAGGAAACACTTCAAGTCAGAAATATTTTAGCATAAAGCTTTGATATCCCATTCGGCAGAGACTTAGAGCTTCACGCTTGACTACCTTTTTACGATGTTTCATACTAGTCGTTTAATACATCTTACGTTAGCTATGCACAAAGTGCTTCGAGCTGGAAATATTTTAAGATGGCTGGTGCCGATAAATCAAACCCTTGCAAACTATTCTTTGATAGTAGTGGAGATTGCAGTATTTAAGATTAATGGCCTGTGGAAATCCTGTAGAGAGTATAAGACGCGACAAGTGTTAACGCGAAATGAAAAAACAAAGATGAATCAATATTGTTTGAAAAAATAATTTTAACCATTGTGATTCTATTCTTTTGCATTATTCTTGGGTGTGTTCGTTGAACAAAGAACTTTGTCAGTCAAAATGTAAATGTTACTTTCAGGAACATTCCAAAAACTTTTCGCTACTTGGTAAAAGATATTAATTTTCATTCAGTGATTTTTAATTGAAAAAAAAGGTTATGCGACAAGTCATTCTATACAACTGTCCTGCTCTAAATATTATGAACAAATTCGTCGATCCGTATTTGATTTTAATCATTAGATATAACCAAAAGTGTATCAAAGTTTCGTTTATATTTTCATGCGAAAACATTACATTCTAGTTTGTTCGCTTATTAACTTCTTCGCTGTTATGAATTTGCGGTTGATATTAATTTTATATTATAAACTGTGTTATGATCCATTGTTATCGTATGAAAGAGGATACGAATTTCGTGTTTTATGCAATTTTGGAGAGGGGGAGCGTTTGCATAAATGGGAAACTGTTTCGCGGCGAGACTTTTATTTAAGTATCTACTTTTATATAAACTTCATTACCTAGAGTTTCCTGCCACCTGAAATTTTATGCATTGCTTTAATGACTTATCAAACTAAACTCTGAACTTTGCCGACTTCTCCAATACGCTATCTGGTGCGACGCGCTCCAGGTTGTACGAGATGACCAAGGTGCAGAATATATTAACTAATTCGAGAAATTCGGCGATTTCTCCAATACGCTATTTACTGCAACGCGTTCCGCATTGTTTTTAATGCTCAAAGATTAGTAACTAATCTGTTCTCAGGTTGTACTTCCGTAAATACGTACGTAAGGAGTTCGATATGCAGATTAATATTAGGAGAAGAAATCCTTTTTTTTTTGTTTACCGGTTTTGAGGATTAGTTGTGTTTTGACTACTGCCCTTTGAAGACGTGTTTCGGTGACATTATTGGTCAGGAGTGTATTGTGATTTGTAAAATTAGAATTTTGTGCATCGATTTATAATTGATCATTTTTTACCAAGCAAAGAATTTATTCGATATTTGATGCTTTATCATTTTTTGAAAAAAAGAGACTGCAATAACTGCCACTAAAAACATTTGTGCTGTTCTTGATGATTATTTGGATATTCCCTAATGTCAAAGATGGTTCAAAAATTTCGATGGAAAAATTTGTATTTGAAAAATAGCCCAGGAAAAAATAGCCCCTAAAATCGGAAACGATCCAATTTTGTCGATTGAAAAAATTCATATGATATACAGGATGGAGCGTTTATCGCCTTATATATTTCGTTTACCGCTTAGTATGTTTCAAGAACTAAATCCCGGAGAAAGAAATGTTTCAAATAAAAAGCTTAAATCATGGAGGGACTGATGCAGCAGTCATGTCCGTTTTCAATGCGCATTATTTTTTCAAGATCATTTTGAGGTCAACCTGTTGTTCTTTTCAAATGGAAACATTTATTTTTTATTACGTTTATTGAGTTATCGCGTATTATATCACGATGTACAAGTTTATCTCGTTAATGTTCTTCCTCTTCATCTTTACGAATTGACTCTTTCTTCAACTATTTAATAATACATTTCTTTTATTATACATCCTTAGTATTCTCTCTTTATTCGTATATTTTTCCTCGTCTTCCACTAAATTGTTTTGTTCTACAGAATTATTGTCAAAACTTCTTTGCACAAGGATTATTCGCAATGCAGTGATAGAGGTTCTAAGTGTGGAAGGCCAGAATTCCAATCCTGCTTATCATCTCTGGATAATTTTGGATTTGATATGCATACCGTAGATTCTGCGATTCGGATTCCATCGTGAATAGTAGATCCTAGATTAAATGTCTACAGCGATCGATGCCGAAATATTCTATGAACAAGGTTTTGTTCTAAACAATATGTAGAAAATTAATTAAACAAATAGTCCTCGCGAGCAGTTATAAATTAAAATAATAATTCATATACAATTTCGGGCAAGAGGATAGTTCGGAGAAATTATGTCTAATATGTAATGAAGTGAAGACAAAATTTGATCATTTTCCTTGTCGTCTTTCATGCTGCTGTAAATATTATCGATCTTTTAATTTATATATGAGTAAGTATAATATGTCAAAAAAGGAGACAGAAAAAGATAAACGTCGATATTACATTACTCCGATCGAACCATCTTTGTTAGAAAAAATTCCTGCACTTTCATCTTTCATCCATTACTGATTATTACCGCGTATTTTACGTGCTTTCTCCTTGAACATCCTTTAATCATTCCCGTTATGACCAATTACTTTTTCCACCGCACAACTTTACGCTTCCTCGTTGTATCCTTTCCCTCATCGCCGGATTCCCATCATTTTTTCACTTTATACGCCTTAAATTCTTTTGTCCCATCATGAACTCCCTCCATTTCGCCCATCCGACTTCCATTTCTCGTTTACCGTCCTTCCCTGCTGAGAGAATCGGTACTACAAACATCAAAGGAGACCGAAGGGCCGGATATTAAAAAATAAATGAAACACGAAAAGCGCATAAACCGGAAATCGAAGGACCCGAGGGCTCAGACAGAAATAAGATTTGACGTTAAAGTATTTACCCCATATTTCATTTCAAGGCCAGTAAAATACAACTCGCCTGTTCCCATTAGACGTGCAATTAACGGGTAAATCGTTCGTTACTTGGGGTAGTTGCCAAGTGTTACTAAACATTAATGTGAATATTTGTGTTCGTTATTGTAAATAACTGTAAATGTAATAAAAGGTAAGCTTTGAAAAAGAATCTTGATATTACGATGAGCACGGATCATCGAGCATATCAAATAGCATATCAATAATATTCTATAATGATTTTCTTCTAGCACTATCTCCTTATGTTTGATAAATTTTTTTAAATGTTTGGAATGAAAGTAAATAGGTGCTTTTGATTAAAGATGATTTCTATGTTCTAATATATTTATTAGAAGTACATAATCTGTATCACTAAATCTTGTCTTATGCAGGATAAAGTTAATTTTTGAAATTTTGTCGTCAAATAGCTTTTATCGATGAATGCGTTTCTGTTTTCTCATTATTCTGATATGATGCAGAAAAATATAAGTAAAGAGGTCGAGTATTAATAGGACACAGTTATTTCATCAAATACTCCCGCGTCAATTTATTAACGTGGAAATTATTTTAATAATTATCTCCTCGACCTTAACGATTTACATACTATATGAATAAATATTTTTTAATTACTCGAAAGCCGAACAAGTAAAATATCTGACACGTATACATGTTTACAGTTCTTAAATAATCAGCATTTACTAAAAAAAATATATATACATATCTCGGCAAAAGCTTTTAACGAATATGTCAATGCATTAGCTTTTTTGCACGATCAACATTAACACGTTGTATGAATATAAGTAATAAGAGAACCATCAGTGATTCTTCGTTTGACTAAAAATAAATAATAAAAGAGTTGTCTCCGTGGGGGCACTCTGAACATTTATATTTTATATCGTAAAAGTGTATCAGCAAAAAGAGCTCAGTGGATAGACGAAACGTAGTGCATTATTTTATCCGTTAAGATATTGAAAAGGCTAATACTTAAAAGCGCTTCTACCTTGTCGTTAGTCCGTTATCCTGGAACGCTTCGAGCATCAAGAGGAGCGCCCGAGCGCGCCAACGGATTGAGCGACGAAGAGGAACATTCAATAATCATATATCATAAGAAACTTCCGAGTGCTGCATTATTTAAACTCTTCCTTTTAATCGCAAACTTCACTTAATGCGATATCGAAATTGAACTCTTCGTTGTCGTCTTTTGAATTTCCTTGAATTATAAATACTGTCATACGCTCTTTTATGTAACAGCTAACCGAAGGCAATAATTGTTGCAATCAAATGTGACAGCTAAAGATTACTTAAGAAGAAAAAGAGAGATTAATAAGAACTAAAAAATTAAAGGATGTATTGGTAAATGTAAATGATTAAACAGTCTATACGTTTATCTGAATTTATTCTAAACCTCTGTAGATGACTCTGTAACAAATATTTTTAAGACATCGCAAATAGGCTTATTTTAACTTAAAGCAGCGTGCGCTTTATAATTAATACCTACCTCGTATTAGATACTTCATTAAAACATAATAAATAAAACACAAATGGAAAACGTGAGAAATGAACATTCAATGGTAAACAAGAAAACTTTGGGAAGCTTATTTCAGCCCAGAAATTGTCAGCGTATGATTAAAAAGATTATGTATATAAGGGTTGATTGTTATTGTCGACGTCATGCACGCTGGATCTGGCTGCTCGTTGAACCAATAGTCCGTCGTGTGCGTTGACGCTTGAGAGAAAAACAGGCGTGTCTATTTCTCTCTCTCTCTCGTATCCACAATCAACCCTTAACCCGGCAAGAAGACCGTGGTGCGTGTATCCATGGTTGGGCGAGTGTCGCTGGATAGCTATTTTTGGGTGATCTTTCCGTGAGCAAGTGCTGCTCCCAGTAATGGTGGCGTTCCCAAAGTCAGATCACCTCGCCGTACAAGGTTTTCGGACGGCGACTAGTTGGGTTGTATCACGGGATCCGGAATCAAGGGTTCGAGAATTGAGCACTCGCGATATAACAACAATGTATATATTTACACAATGAATAACACGGTTGACTATGACTAAGTCGTTCAGTGTAATAAACTTCTACGATTGAGATGATGAATGGCTACCTCTAGACTGAGGGATTGCCTATCGAATAGTATTACAGTGTCGATTGATGGAATTGCTTGATATGATTCTTAGGTACCTCTAGATTGAGGGATCGCCTATCGGTGTGTATTCGCGTGATGATCGACTAAAAGTTCTTGTTTGTTGGAAGGACGTTGCCTATTTAACTGGCATTGAAGATGCCAGTTTGGTGGGGCGGTCCTGCAAGGGTAGGGCTCGTTTGTTTTTCGCGTTTGTTAATTAACCTTTACCTGAGCAAGCATTTGTTCACCAGATGTTTTATGATGATTTTAACCAGATCCTTGTCTGGTCACCCTTTGCTTGAGTTTTCTACAGAGTAATAAAACATTTGATGATCACTCGTTCAGGTATACCTCACCGTTAATGCCCCAAGCAATAACAGTTACGTTCATAGAATTACCTCAGACAAGTAGGAAACAATCTGTACGATACTCAGTAGTACTTTGTATAGTACAATTTACATAATAATGGTCTATAAACGTATCATGATTTGCGATTTCATTCCACATGCAATTCCTTCATGATAGCGATATTTAAGTTTATAAGCATAACTTTTCATATCGCGTGTCGTAAGTCAAATTCTGATTGACTCGTTCTATAGAATATTTTTCGAACAATAGTAATACAATAACAAGCTTGATAAATCAGTGAAATAAAATCCACGATTGTCGTAGATATTCTTGTAGATTTCAAAACAACTTCTAATTGAGGATTCATTTACACCCTACGACAAATTTTGTGTCACACTTCTTGAAGCATACATTTTAAAATAATTCCTAAAGAAGTCACCATATTTTTAGCGACGATATTAATCCATGAAAGGATGGGGAAAATATATCAAACTCCCCCAGTTTGTTATAGCAATTCGATAGATAATCTCCGTCATAATTCCAACCCATATACCAAAATGAGATAATATTGTCTGATTTTATGATCAAATTTATTAACCGGATGTGGGGAATATATATTTCCATATATGAGCTTGAGGTATGGAAGACTGTTTTAATGAAAACTTATCGCGTGATATTGAATAAACAGTACATCGGAATATAAGGAATATCACGTCAGTTACGTAATACTCAACGTGTTATTTATTAGGTTGGAAACTATGAAACAGGCGTTGAATGAAAATAAAAAACGAAAAGCGCAATTTTTCTCATTATTTATTATATTCCATTGAAATAATTTCCATTGGTATCTACGACTTTTTGCAAACGATTGGACAAATCATATAATAGAAAGGAATACTCCTTGGGCATTCCACCAATATGGTGACCATAATTTTTTTTTTATGAAATATCGGTTTTGGGGTGTGCCCTGAGGGTGTACTCTTATCTACCCATTGGCTTAATTATTTTCGATGATCATACAAAATCTACTTTTCATCACAAGTGATGATTTGGTGTAAAAATGGCAATCGCGTATTGCGAAGCAACAAAGCAAGTGTTCGGCCAGTTGTGTGTGGATCGGATTCCACAGTCGTCCTTAATTCTTCGTTATCAATATGGGCCGGTGGTCTTCCTCGAGGCTCATTGACGATACTCAAATTGTCAGAACGAAATTTTTGGAATCAATATCCAGAATTTTTTTCATTGGTAGATACATCTTCGAATGCCTGATTAATATTTCTTGACGCTTGAGCTGCGGTACGATTTAATTTAAACTCGTACAAGAAGAGTAGATGTAAATCGCGTTTTGTTTCCATTTGGTTTAGGATAAAAATAAAATAAAAATGGGATTCAAACATGACAAAATTTTACAAAATGAGTAAGAAGAATATCTTTAAGCTTTATAAATAAAAATATCGAGTGCACATTCCAACGTATCTCTCTCAGTCGCAGCTGAACGCAGACTAAACAAAAAACGCCCGTTTCACAGTTTTCAACCTAATATCATGATAACCATAGAGTCAAGGTATTGTTTTTTTTTCTAGGTTTTCTATCGATAACTTAATACACAGATTTTTTATAAAGCTCCGAAACTACTCATTTTCGCTTTCAAAAATGCATACTGATTATAATTTCATGCACGAAACCTATTATATTAGTTCATGACATTATACAGTAATTAACGAATGTATTCGAAGGTTTTCATTTACGATCTTTAATATTATATATAACACATGTACGTTAAACTGAAATGTTTAACACAATATAGTATACACAGTCAGGAGAATTCCCACGAAGATAAATGACAAAATAAATAAACATTATATATGTACGATGCTTTCAATGTGCTTCTTCCAAATACGCAACATGAGTTGTCTGGAAAAGCGGTTGAACTGTATCATTTCGTTACCGTATTAATATCTTATAGTATTATCTTTGCCACTAGTAATTAGTGAAAGAAATTTTCTGGTACGGATGAACGTTTTTATGACAGTGTCGTAAAAGCAATTTCATACCTTTCATCGTTCGAAATCGTTAAACAGGTTTTCGTGCGATTCCCTGTTTAATGCATAACCAACTTGTGTAAACCCAAGTTAACCATCCTTGAATGACAATATAGTGCAATTCCACTGGCAGTCCCCCTATTTGCTTCCTGAGACACGTCTCCGAGTGCGCAACGAAAGCTATTTCTCCATTCAGACAGTCAAGCGCGCAGAATATTGTTCAGCGCGATATATTAACTCAGTCAACGGCATATGGACGATGGGGGGTCCGAGGTTTGAAAGGTAAGGTAGTTGTGTAACTTGGGTGCTATACGGCACCCTGGTCGACCGTAAGAACGCTTACGACCAGCGCGAGATAACCTCAAGTGCCAAGGTACTAGCTAGTCATCCTATACAGTAACGCTTATGCCCACGCAGTCAACTTGAAGGACTTTAAAGCACGATGTTACGAGCTCGTGAAGCGACCGCCACTGTGTTTTCCCCCGATGAAGCGTTAATGGGACATCAACGTCGCGATCGTATATACTTAACCATCAGATTAATACGATGCATCGTTAAACGACCTTGCGCCATCGGAAGCGCTTAACCCTTAACAGGAAGGATGATTTTTATTACACACTTTAGCACACTTTAGTACATACTTGCTACTGACAGCAATAATTCACACCTCGAGATTGATAGACAAATTTTATGAAGTTTATGAATAGTAATTTTATGAATTGAGCCGTTTATTTTGAAAGTGGCCTAACTCCATTTGTCAATTATTTCCGGATGCCCATGGTTACATATATTATCTTTAAGTTATCTATCAATAAAGCATTTGAGCTTACTTATATTCCGAATAAATACCATAATTTTGAACACATAAGTTTTCAGAGTTAGTTCAATAGTTGATCCGTTTATTTTGAAAGTGGCCTAACTCCATTTATACTTAAAGAAAGAAGATATACTTTAAGGTATACTTTATACTTTAAGGAGATTTTGTATCAACAAAATTATTAGAAGACGCAATTGTTAAAAGGGTAAAGAATTCTGATGGAGAATCAATAAACCGGTTAAAAATATGTTGGAAGGGTTTGGTCAGAAATAAACCGTACAAAATTTTCTATAAGACATAAATGAATGAGAATGAAAATTTTAAAGTCCTGAATTTATTACTATGTTGGGTTAGACCAAGAAATTTCGAAAATATTGTATTGATACCGCTGTATAAAAATATCAGACAAATTACAACAGCAAAATTCCGGGACATAATTGACCTATTACGATATATACCATTGGAACATCATGATTTCTTCAAATTCCTTTCACACACAAAAAATGTAGATGAGTAGTAAATTGTTTTGTAATAAATTTATGTTTGTAATTTTGTACGTTATGTAGTGAAAAAATGTTTTGAATCGCATAAATTATGTTTCCGACGTGTTTTAAAGATATGTAAAATAAATTGAAGTTTTTTTCAGTTTGAAGCATCTTAAGTTATGTTGAATGGACTTGGGCATCTTCAAATTTTATAATGAATCTGGTTGTTAATTTTGGAAGTCGCCTAACTCCATTCTTGATAAGAAAACGCATATTATTCACTGAATAATTGTGACTATCTTAATAGGAACTATAAATTTAACACTCTTAGGTACACTTAAGCACTATGACTCATTAGCATCCTATACGTATATTTTTAAATTCATTGAAACGCAAACCCTTAAATATCTCGATTTGAAGATAAATGGAGTTAGGCCACTTTCAAAATAAACGTCTCAATTACTGAACTGTTTCCGCCAATATAGTTAACAGCGCCCGCAATTCAACAAAACAAATGCATGCGTGTCTGTTGGACATATAATTCTTGTTAAGGGTTAAACAACTGGCCCTTTAACACCTTGACTGCCGCGCCACCCATTTTCGGACGATGGCAAAAATTCTTATCAGGCCGCGCCACCCGTTTTCGGGCGACGCTTATTTGAGTAGTTATGACGTAAGTTAATGGATATGTGAAAAGATATTTTGCAGGATGTAATACGACTATTAATCGGATCAGAATCTGACAATGTAATCTTGTTTATTTTTCTTTTTCTGAAAAATCTCAGCAGATTGGACTGTATACTTATATGAAGAAACGCATTGTTTAATCGTGGAGCAGTGAATAACTTCTCTTCGATACTCCCGGCGACGAATATCGAATACGACGTTTAGTTGCTTCTAAGCCAACAAGCCGTACGTAGGCTAAACTTGATTAAACTAAACTGGATTAAACTTAAACCGCTAAGATAGTCTGCATCTACATCCGATCGAGAAAATAAGTAAGCAATCGCGATATGCCTATTTCCATTTTGAATTCGTTTACTGATTTTTAGCTTTTTTTAATGATTACCTTCAAATATCCCTGTAATATCTCCCCAAATATCAAATTAATGACACATTGCAGATATAATATTATACGTGAAAATTAACTTCAAATATAAAATTTAAAAAAGTACATAATTGACTCGTAAGGCACTAATGATTAATCAACAAAGGTTATTTACACTTCAATGATTTGCAGCAGAGTTTCTATGAGTTTAGAAAAAGATGCTTCCTGAACTTACTATGATTTGTATTCCTCATTTTTTAGCAGAATTTCTTCTTCTATCGGCATCGATAATGAACAACACATACAATTTATCACAATTCACATTACATATAATTATAACTAGGAAATTGATATCTTCGGTAATTGTAGAATTATTGATTAATATTTTCGTTGCTCAGTGTAGTTAAATGAGGAAGAAAATACTTTGCTACATATCCCAAAGTGCCAGATCGAATATTTCTTAAATTGCAGGTGGCTATGAAATTTGTAAGAGATATATTATGTACCATTATTACGTGAACGAAAAAATTTAATTTACAAAGTAATAAACACAAAAAAAATGTTAAAGAGTTTATTGTGTACTGAAATATTACTCAAAATAATTAAAACATATATAGCGTTCATGTACATTAATACCATATTTATTTATTTTCATAATATTTTCATTTTCCGTGTACGTAATCTGCTATCGAGCGAACGAAAGCCTTGATACTGATACAAACAAGAACATTAATATGGCGAGCGTAGTGGAGCTTTAATGTAATATTAACGTCGTTCCCCTTCCTCATAACGGAAACGTTCGTTCCTTTAACTTTGCCATTTAATATATTATCGACCATGATATTACATCATACTGAAACTTTCAATGGATGTGAATAAGCAAAGTGAACGTTTCGTCAACCCCTCGTCTAACTCAGTTTGGATATAGGATCAATTATCAGATCTGCGTGAAAGCCTTGGTACATTTACTCACTATCGGGCTCCAATCACCCAGAGCCTGGAATGTTTTAATTGAGAAACTTTCAATCAATTCATCTTCGTCGCTATAAAGTGAAATAAAAAAGCATTCGTTTCAGACTAATTTTAATTGTTTTCCATTAGAAATTAAGCTGCTAATAAATCGATGAATAAACCGCACTTCCAATGACATGTGTTATATAAAACGCTGAACATAAAATAGTTATATTTATTACTGTTATATTTGAATGTAGCAATATTTTCTCAGATGTAAATCTTTGCATATTGTCAAAACTTTTTATAGCTATTAGAAAGATTGGATAGAAAAACTTATTGTAAGTGAAATTACTTTATACGCGATATCAAAAAAAAAACAAATTATTGCTATACGATCTCTTATATTGCACAAAAGTGTTTTGAAATTTCCTCAAATACACAGATTGACAGCATTATACAACGCTGATATAATTATTATTTCAGAAAATCTTCTCTATGTAAACATCTTTAATTTATCATTAGATTTGTATGATAAAGATTCCTATTTTCTATAATCAGTACTATCGACCAAAATGCCATTGCAGAGCTAATGTTACTTAGCAGCAAATTATACTTTTCATTTACTTTTCCATGTCAATATAAATGCTACACAAATCTGCATCAAACTAACTTTGTACGCATTTATTCTTATATTAGGTTATCGCCAAGATTATTTATTATTGAAGAAACGTTAAATTTTTGTTATACATACCATTCTAAACATGATCACACGTGGAAGAAAAGTCTTTAATACCTGATTCTACCTGAGATATTACGTTGTCGAAATACGAACAGATATATTAAAAATGCAGGTAATAGATCGAGAATGTGATTTGAAATTTCCGTGCAATAACAGAGATTGAAATTAACAATGCTATTTCGGCATGATATTATGCGAGGAAATGGTGAATGTGGCGCGTGTATTAACAACGGTCAGCAAAGGAGAGTTCTCTGTACTCCATGGTCATTTACTTTCAATCGTTATGTTAATGGCGTGCTTCATCATACTCTACTTTGTGACGGGAAAAGTCATCAACCGTGACGTGATATTATTGCGCCAGTGCATGACGAAGCTCAAAAGCAGCACCTCAGTACATCGCGATGCATAATATACCGTAAGGAATTAAGGTATCGCGGTGAACCCTTAGATCTTTCCTAGTACGTTCTTTATCAGGCGAATAGTGCCTGAAGATACATTGATCACTAGAAGTAAAAGTGTGTTACATAATTTAGTATTTCTTCCCTTCAAATGCTATAACGTTAGATACAAATAAATCTACATAACGATACATACCAGAAAACTCCCGAATATGTTGACTATTTTTACTGTTTTTGTTTGCCAAACATACGTTGTGTATTCTATTCGTGTCTATTCATTTATAATAAAAGTTGATCTTGAAAAATGGGAAGAGAATGTACTATGAAAGAAATGCTTATTTCTCGATATATTTCGTCCTTTAAGTATAATTACATACATGCTTGATTCTTTGATAGCATCGATGTGCGTAATGCACAGAATGACATTCTATATTTGATATCGATGCGCGTGGTTTACGTCACTATTATTACATTCAGTGGTAAATATTACGATCAGTACTTGGATTGTTTTGATGGGAGCGTATTTTCATGTTAGCAGGTGTTTGTAGATGAACGCGTAAACATTATGTGAAGGTGATTTTTTATTTATTTCGTGGAACCATATGTTTTATAATATATTAGCGAATGCAGCTCAACGTTTGTTACAAAAAAAATATCTATTATTCCACGTAAACGAACAAATTATTAGTTTATTTGATATCTTAATTCAAATAGCGCTAAGAAGCTTTTATTAATATGTTAGCTTTATTTATAGAAGAGATTAAGCGTTACGATCATTCACATCACGTTACGATTACATTATACATTTTTCATAGTCTAAGCTTTGGCGTAAATTCCTTCATTGAAGGCGATAAGATATCATTCTAAATGTTGCTCGAGATTCTATACATTGACATCCGATCTATCAAGTGGAAAACTTTTTTATAATCCTATTCGCTTTTTCGGATTAAACATCAATCTTTGTGCGACGTAAAAAATGTATGCTCTATTACAAGTATTTAACACTGTATATTCTAGGTATAAATACATTTGATGCATTATCACAAAAAAAAGCGCAGTTTGCTTACTAATATCGGAGTAGAATATGAGTTTTTTAAAAAAACTACTAGACGTATCAAAATGACACGTCCGTCATTTCTTCAAGAAATTGTCCAACTTTGAGACGAGATAACTGTTAAGATTTTCCATGAATTAGTTACAGCATATAAATTAATATATTAAACTATCCACACTTCTGCTTGTTCTCTTTTTCCTTTGGAGATATATTCAGTACATCTAAATATATCTGAAAAATGGCTGGTAGGTTTAGTGTTAATGCGATAGAAAAGATTCGGGAAAAAATACAGAAGTCCGATTTGGCTCTTCTTTTTCGAGGAAATTCTCGAAGTAAAAGCGACGAGAAAAAGGAGAAAGGAAAAGCTTTTACATCGATGATTTTCATGTTGCAGCATGTCAGCAGGTCAAATATGGAGTGCAGGCGGTGTTCGGCCCTTCGGATCCGATTCTCGGCCAACATATTCACAGCATTTGCGACGCGTTGGACATCCCACACTTGGAGGCCAGGCTGGACCTGGACACAGAGGCGAAGGAATTCAGCATCAATCTTCATCCCGCACAAAGTCTGCTCAACGCCGCTTATCAGGACGTCATGGAGTTCCTCAATTGGACCAAGGTGGCCATTATCTACGAAGACGACTATGGTAAGGGAGATGGAATATTCCCATTATCATCAATATCCAGAAGAAGCTCCTTAACCCCTTCACGTACAATGACGAGTTGAAGTCTTCATTTATTTAATGTGCCATAGCAGACTTTGATGAATCTGACTCGTGAAAAGCTGTTTTCGACGGGCGCCGTACAGTAAATTATTAGATTACTCAGTTGCTTCACTCGTGCGTCGATTCTAGTTTATTTAGAACGTTTAAGATGCCCCTCTCTCCCACCTTCTCAAGAGTGCCAATAATAAATATTGCGTCCACAAATTAGTGAATCAGAAAGAAGCACATTGAAAGCAGTATTTGGTATAGCAATGATTTCGCACGGCAAATGTTATACTAGACAATATTTGAGCGTAGTGAAAATTATAAATAATTGTTCTCCATCAACATTATATATCAACCTGATTAAATGTTACATAACGATCCAAATTAAAAAAAAAACGTTCTTTTACTCAGCTCGCACATAACCGTTCGGTTGATCCAAATTAAACAGTATTTTTTGGACACGTCACAGTCTTGTCTTATGTGTATGTTGTGGGATTAAACAAGTGGCTGAATTTTAAAAGGTTGTTTTACTTGTGCAAAAAATGATTATAATGACGAAGAGTCATTTCTGGAAGTTATAAACGTTTTCGTTAAATCGGATTTGTTTATGAAAAAGTTAAAAAGTGAGTCAAATTCAATATCGTATTGTTTGTGAGATGTATCGAGTGTGAAAAAGGAACGCTGTAAAAGTGGAAAGTAAGATTCACGTTCTGCAAATAGCAAGTGTTTTTCTTAACCGCAATACATCGATTTTTATATACTTCATTATATGTACGTATATACGTACGTTCAGTTTAAACACGAAGACAAACTGTAAAAGGCTTTTTACACGTGATGGTTTTAATGCACCTTGCTACTCGTGTAACACGAATCCCTCGAGTATAAAGTGTGCACGAAAGAAGAACAAAATTCACGTTCCTTTTGTTAAATGTTACCCTATTAATTCTCACTTGGTTTTAGACCATTTTGATGGTCCTTGAGGGATTTCGTTTTTGCATGAATGCCCTTTTACGTATACCTTCAACTCGGGAATGCTGTGTGATTTCGTTAATTACTTCTTCCCGTGGATATGCGGGAAGTAAAAAAGCCGCAGGATTCGCAACCCGCAGAAATCCGCGGTTGGAAATCTTGAGGCGTAAAAGGATATGAGACGGAAATGCCGAGTATTCTCACGGATCGTTCGCCATCCGAGATAGCTTTTTACCGCGTGCATTAAGTAAGATGCATATTTATAATCTGATCGAACGACGTGATTCTCAGACATAGCCGTGAATTCTTCCGAATAGAGCTTTTATTTTGATGCGTTTAAAGGATATTTTGTAACAGAAAAATAACCGAAAGACAGTGGGCGAGGGTGGGGGTTATTTCAAAGAATTTAATATTATTATTCTATAGAATTATATTCTAATATAACTTTTTATTTAATTTCATATAATTATTCGAAATTGAGAGTAGATATACTGTAATACTCTTTCTGCTTTCTTTTCTATATAATGCACATTATAGTAATTACAAGGAAATATGGCAATCGTCACTCTCCACTCACAATTCTCTGCACTCTATATTCTTTTTAAGAAATAACTCTCTTTCTTACGCTTTCCATTATCGATTGCTTTCACTTTCTGTTTCTTACTACCTTCTTACACTTTTTGCTTTTTCCTTTCTGTCTACGCGTTCGATCCTTGGTTTCCGCCCTTTTATCAAGTTTCTTTTGTAAGATGTTCTTACCCTGTATCTCTCGTACATAAGAACCTGTGCTTTCCACATTCTTACATTTTTGAGCTTCGTCGTGCATGTAATGCAACAAGTCTAAATATCACAATACATTGTAGATGACAGGACATTAGATTAACACCTTGACACACAATGACGAGCTGGAGTCGTCATTCATTTCATGTGCCATTATAGACTTTGACGAATTTAACTCGTCAAGAGCTGTCTAACTCGTCCGTGCAGTGTATTATTAGATTACTCAGTTGCTTCACTTGTACGTCGATTCTGGTTTATTTACAATGTTTAAGATGCCCCACTCTTCTACCTTATCAACAATATCAGTAATAAAGCAACATCCGCAAATCAGTAAATCAGAAAGAAGCACATTAAAAGCAGTATTGAGTATAACAGTAATCGCGCACTGTGAGTCTGAGAGTTGCATATGTTAAATATCTATAACATGCAACATTGATTTTATAATATTTATCTATAATTGATTAATATAATATCTAAATATATATATATATATATATATATATATATATTAAATTACCAAAATATATGTAATTCCCACGCTTTCCCCGACCTCTCATTTTCGGCCTAAGTTTCGAGTTACGCACATTGCTAATGTATTCAAAGTTTGAGAAGGACCAACAGAAAGGCAGTTCATAAATTCCAAAGCCCATCGTATCTCGTATAGTGGAATTAATTAAACGTCGGGTTAACTTTGTAACGCGGCCGGAATCAATTATGAAGACGGCTGACCGTACGTTCCGTTCTCCGTCAGTTTTGCCTAGTACGGCGTGTAATCCCGAAGGAAGGAACGTGGAATAACCGATTGCACGGAAATAATCCATGCGGCAATGATTAGGTTCAATTAGAGAAGCCGGAGGAGAAATCGCCTCATGAGCATGCGTTATGGGACCAGCAGGATATTCCTCTGAGCGATTATTGCAGCACGTGCGTTGTCACCGCATTTCGTACGCGCAGTACGTGATCCCACTAGAGAGAGCAAGCAGTACCTGGACCAAAGACGGGGGCGGGTGCGACAATTCCGCCGCCGGCAACCGGCAAGATTGTCCCGGTCTGCTACGTGTCCAGAAATGCTTCTCTATCATTTCAGACGCTGGCCGTTTTGACAAATTCATTAATTTATTGCTTTGCACGATCTCCTTTGGTACACCTCTCCAGGGCAGCGATCGCCAAACTCGTTAGTCAGAAGAGCCAAATGTCAGCGGTAGATGAGTATTTGTTTCTTGCTCGAGAGCCAAATTTACAAGAAATCTGTCGTTGAAAAATTAGGAACTAATAAGGTATGGTAGATAGGTATAGACACGCTCCATGTACTGGATTGCCTTTTTCCTCCACTATAATGTTAAATATATAAACTGATAACGTTTGAAAAGATGATTCCTGTGGAGGTGTCTGCGCTATTTCTTCTCTACAGAATCATATAAGAAAGTGACAGAGGGGTACGAGAGGTGTGTTTCGTAAAACTTACGGTTCCTGTATCAGAAGTTTTTTTTTCAAATATCCTATATAAATTTTAAATAAAGAACTTGTAATACAAGAACTGTAAGTTTTACAAAACGAGCCCATAGTTTTCTAAGTATAGCGTTATTATTATTGACAATCAAAAAGTGTTCGCAATATGACAACTCTAAGCACTGAATAAAGCAATAGAGTACAACTTAAGCAGTGAATAAAATAAAATTGGACACTTATCACAATTAACAATAATCCTGTTCATCGACAAAGAGTATGTTTTATTGTTAAAATATTACATGGCACATAGTCATTATTCGTGATAGAGCCATATTCAAGTGGCTAAAGTGCTGCATGTGGCGCGCGAGCTATGTTTTGCTGACTCCTGCTGTAGGGCATATATGCAGTATTAATTTACAAACATAAAAAGCGTATTGAATTCAAATTAATTTGATCCTGCTTGATGATATTTAGTACTATTCACTATTTTATTAAATTATTTTTTTTATTAGCACCAGTATTACAAAAACCATCAAAATGATTCGTGTGTACAGTAGATCGCTCTTATTAAAGAGTTATTTTTGGTTGAAGTACAAGAAACATATCGATATTGATCTTAGTTAAATTATGCTATGCATAATAAATGTTTTCCCCTTACTCACAAGCTTTCTTCACAAAAGCAAATTATATAAGTCATGCACTGACACCTGTGTCCAATCTGCGTCATGCTATAACTTTAGTTCCTGAAATTTTACATTTTTCCTTTATGTAACTGATCAGATACAGATTGCTGAGAGAAAAAATAATTAAAAATTAATTATAGAAAAATAAATTAAATTTCTTCAAAACAGATAAGCAATTACGTTTAAAAACAAATATTTCGTTTTCATGAAATCTGCTGAAAATTTGGGAACAAGGGGAAGAGCTGCATAAGAGGAGTTTAAATCCAAAAATTAACGAAAGGTACGAGCTACAGTGGTATAGTGGATAGAAGCTCGGACTTCCACGCGGGAGACGCGGCTTCAAATCCCCCCATCGCCTCTGGTTTTTCATGTGACATGTATTCTGTAACTCTGATGGTTCGAAACTCACCTTAAACAATAAGTCCTAGGCCAAATGACCTTAACAGTGGGTGCCAAAAATGAATTAAAAGAAAATAATTAAAAAAAAGAGAAACTGTGTTTCCTAATTAAGTTTGCGTGCGTTCAAATTCTCCCCTAGATGTTAATGCATATGTTTTAGAGAGACCCCGCGTTTAGTTAGCCTTATCAAGAGAAAATCGAAGTCTCAAGGACAAGCCATAGTGGTCAAGAGTCGTAACTACTCGAAATCCTTTACTTGAATTGTGATTCTCGAGTATATTGTTTCCTTAATGTTGTCAAAGTTCGAACCAGCTGCAGATTGCCTGGAAAATCTGCAGTCTACCACGCTCATTTGTCTTGTGTCATGATTTTGTATATAGTTACTTTCTGGATCCTTAAAGGTAATTCTGTGTCATAAAATCAGTGGTGCCTTAAACGCTTTTTAATCACTTCTTGCCTTTCTTGTGTGACACGGCAATGGTCCGCTTCTATGTACATCTATATCGTATGATTACAATATTTTGTTATATTTGTTTATTATATTTATATACTCTATATCGTGCATTCGAACGCTCCTACGGAACAATTGTGATCAACCAAAATTGCCTATTCTTACTATCAGTATTAGGGATGACAAAGAGGGAAAAAAGAAAAATCCACAGTCGAAAAGTGTATGAAAGCATATCGATAACGGATACAAATAAAATCGATAATAAGAGACTAATCAGCACAATATATGTTTAATTTAATCAGATCTCATCCGACAAAAAAGATCCTCAATCCCGATCATCTTCCTTCCATGCAAGCACTTCGCCGTACACGCCAATAAGAAATAAAAATGAGCAACAATACTTCAACCTTTTTAACGATCAAATTTCAAGGCTGACATTACCATAAAATATGCATTCCCATGATGGCCGATATTTTTAAACATTCATATACTCTAATTAAAAGCTGATTGGCTCATGCCAGACAGCGCGGCTGCGTAAATTCGTAACAAATTCCGTTAACGAGCGATGAAAATCCTGAAACTATGAGGAGAATCGTCGCACAAACATTCTCCTCGATTCGGCCCCAACAATGTTCAAATTATCGATTTCGCGACCGAGTCTCATTCCCCATCCAATAATTCATCATCCATGATGCAACGGGATTTTCTCCGAATTTAAGCACCCCCGATGAAAACATCCGTCGGGCTTAACCGCCTCCACGAACGAGCTTATCTATTTGCGGAGGCGCAGCGAGATACACGTACAAGCCGATTAGAACACTTGTGGCCCCAAACCCAGCCCGCGCCGAACTGAATTCGTCTGGAGATTTACTGGCACTCCCGGATCCCCGTGTTTCCTCCACTTTCAATTCCGCACAGCTATATGGCCATAGAAGGTAACGAATTCCCAGTCCCTGGAAAGGTACACGGCTAGACCCTGTTCGAAGCCACGAACCGGCCGTTTCGCTTCGTGGAGCTTCCTCCCTGACTCTCCCTCCCCCCCTCTATCTATCTCTAACTCTCTCTCGCTCTCTTGCTTTCCCTCTCTCTGCCTCTCTCTCTCTCTCTCTCTCTCTCTCTCTATCTATCTATCTATCTCTATCTCTAACTCTCTCATTTTCTCTCACCACGTCAGGATGTCCCGTGGCCTACGCAAAAGAGGCAGGCCTCTTCCTCTGCGGCTTCAGCAATTTTCCTCCCTGGGCGTTTACGCCCCTCCCGAATGTACGGTGCCCCTGATGGGAACAATACCCGCCCCCTCTCCCCTTCACCTTTCGTATCCATTCTATGTTACCAGGACTCGTTATCGCGACGGTCGTAGTCGTTACGCGGTAGTCCTACACTAACGCTCGAAACATTAACCCATTGCGGTCGTATGTCTACTCTCAGCCGCCGAAGATTTTTTACCGCTTCAGCTGTGTGTTTGCTCTCAGCATAGCAAAGAGCCATGCTGTGATTTAGATTTGATTGGTGACGATAATTGGGTTCGAGTGTTCTTTCGCCAGCGACTTGTTTTGATGAGTGAAGACGCTTTGTTAATGTTAGTATGATACGGTCTTTGGAGTCTTACTCTATACGCTAGCTCTTTATTCTCGCTCTTTGACTCTGACTCTAACTCTTCTCTCTGTAATCTGCTCTATAATTCTGTTGTCTATGCTATACTCTGTAACTCTGCTGTGTTCTTCATAAAGCTCTGTAACCAATTCTGTACTCTGACTGACTCTGACTCTGACACTTTACTGTGTACTTCGACTCTGACTCCGTTCTCTGTGCTCTGGTCTTCAACTGGTTAGCTCAACAAACTTTGAAGGACGTTCTCTCAATTTCTAAAGCTAACACTCTCCATTTCCATCTCCTTATACTGACAATAATTTTGGGTTCTATTTAAAATTGGGTTCTATAATATTATATTCGGCTGTTTTTACGAACAATGCATCTAAATATATATCAATATGTATCACACCGATCATGGTTATAAGTTTCTGTGCAGTTTGTAAATCGCGTCGCATGTCGATCGTAGAGCAGATAAATCAGGTCTAGTCGGTTCCTCCCGCCAGGCACCTCCACGGTCGCATTCCAGCTTCTCCTTGCTTCCCTTCAGGGATCAAGGAAGAAATTAATAATTCAGTGTGTATTTAGCACCGGTGCCAGGGCGAGTGCAGTTGGAGTCGACTAAGAAAACCGGTCAGAAAAATGCAGGTCTAATTAGTCGGATGGAGAGGTCACATCTCTCCTCGGGCATATTTTCGAACCAAGCACACTATTCGCTAAGCGGTAACGCGCAGTAATTCGACCGCGCGATAAAGGCAATTAACGAGGAATATCGAGATCGAGTGAGATAGCGCGAAGTAAGCGACGAGTCTCAAAGCATAGACGTAAACGTAGATAGAATCCTGGTACAGGGGTGAAACCGTGAAGCGTGGGATTTGGTAGATTCCCCGTAAACAGGGTGGTTCTACTCTTTTGCAACTTGCGACGTCAGCAGCCTAAATGTGGCGAATGAGGGAGCGTCAAAATTGGGGATAGCCATGCCCAGCGAGAGATCTCTTTTACCTCTGTCGCGTCGCATTGCTTTTGTTAGCTGATTCCAACAGTACATGCAATTCCCAGGTAATGGCCAGAGTGCTGCACTGTAGAATGTCGACTAACGAAGACTGCTGCTGGCGCTTAGCTAGCGGTGTGTTTGTTGCATTGGCGCTGCGCAGTTGAACATTGCAGCGTGTTTAGGATACTAGTACAGGTGGTTTGGTCAGCATCCGCTCTGTGGTGTGGATACTGCTCCCTGGAGGTAGATAGATTCGTGCCATAGCCTGTAGACGCTAGAGAATATACCTGACAATCTATACTCCCTGTGTTTAGAATAGTCGTCTGCACTGTAAGCTCATTGCCAGTCCTGAATAGTGTATCTGGGACCTCGAGGAGCTTATCTAGGTCTTTAATCCCTGATCTCCTGTAAAAAGAATACGACACGCCACAGGTGTCCTGGTTAATATTCCATCTTGACGTAATGGGCTTAATGGCGATGATTTATACAATGTGGCGATTGGTGTTAAGCCGGTACAAAAGATAATGACTTTGATCTACGAGTAATGTTGAGTATCGATCGAATATCAAATAAATGCGATGTTAACTATTAACTCTTAGCGAACCAGCGCATTTTTAACCCTGCCAGTAATATCGTGGGCCTCCGAGGCCTACAGCCTGGAGCGTTTCCCACTTCACAGCTCGATGTTCCTCCCTTTAGTTGTCCTCTCATCTATCTGTGGAAGAATCAATCGTTCATATGCCCCTCTAGGTTTCGCCCCGCTAAGTCATCTCTTTGGTGCGTTGTTATTGTTTTTCATACACGTTCGAGGTCTCTCAGGCCTACATGTAGGTGCGTTTTATAGTCCTACATGTGTTTCATAGTTCAAACATGCTCAAAGGTATTTGCCGTTATAAAATATTATTAGTCAAACGTGTGATAAAGAGCATTACAGTATTATTACATTAAAAGGTTGACATAAGCCAAAAAATTGTAAGCATTGGAAGATTTTGTTAATAAATTTCATCATTTCATTCATTTTTTTTTCGTTTCACTGATTAATTATATCTAAGTGTTTATTTTAGTTCCTGAAGACTTCTAGAGTGGAAAAAAAATTATCTTCTGGATAAATCGGTCAAATTAGTTATTTTATTTCAACACAGACCTTAAAAGCCTAGGGTGTTGGATAAAGGGGAAAAGAGGGTGTTGCTGTCAGAGTTAATCGCATTTATAATGTCGCGAATATTGCGGCAATCGTTCGCTAAAGGTTAACATCAAAATTAATTTCCCGCCACTAGATCTAAGAAACATATAAGGCATGGAAAACTATATATCAATACTGGACTGATTTTGTTCACACTTATCGCGACATGGCATGTGATGTCCGTGGTAGATGAAGAATCAAAATGCAAACGTGAAGAGGAGCTAGTAAAAGGTTTTCAGGCGCTAAATGAGCGTCTATTAATAACGATTTCGGATATTCTCTCTGCCGATTTCATTACATACGTGGGACTATGAAAAAGTTAGTAAAAATAGTAAATATTTCAAAGCATAAAAACGCGATTGACCGAAAAGAGAATGTTTATAGTATGAAGCGATGCGAGAAGAACGATTGGGACGAAATGCATGGCTGAGTTTTGGGCAACGCTCGGTTTCGAAGAATGCACGTGAACTGCATTCTTGCGTGCGTGTGTACGGATAATAGCGTGTGAATGCAGAGCAGAGCGGAGTCAGGCGTCAGAATACACGGAGTAGAAAAAGTGCGAAGGGAAAAAGCGTGTCAGAGTGCAACGACTGTAAACTCACTACTATTTTCTTAGCAATAATAGAATATATACTTATACAGTAATATAAAATATACTTTTTTTTCACAATATGGGAATCAGAACAGTTCGCATTTTAATAGGATTAAATTAGACTATGGTGTTATATATTGGCGTAATCTTGAACAATTGTTTAGCAGGTTTCTGCGTAGATGTGGAAGCTACAATCTTATCCCGTGTCACCTTTCAAAATGTGTCAAAAGGTGATCTCCCATGTGAAAAACTTAAAACAAAATACAATAGCTTTCGTTTTGCCTTCAAGAAAAAGATTCTGAAGCTCGAAATGAGATCTGAAAAAAACCTGTTCGTAGCAAAATCAACGCAAGAATTGAAGATTAATAATAAAATATATTTATATTAAGCTGACTCTTAGCTTGAATTTTCTATCCACAACTATCAAATAAAAAAACCAATCCCTTCACATATTTATATGCACATATATATGTATGTATGTATGTATGTATTTTATTACGGCAATATCTTTCGAAACCCTTCGTGCCATGCTTCGGATCACATTGGTAGGCAGCACGTGTACCATTTATGCGCACCACGTACTCCCTTTATCAGTTAGCATTATCCTCATTTGTAAGTTTCTCAAGACTACTCAGTTCTCTAATCAGTCTGCAGATCAAAAATTAAGTGTAAATCAAATTTTATAATATTTTCCACGCAAGTGTCACCTATAAAAAAATAATACCGATAATAATAGCCTGACAAAATATTTTTAAAAAATATTGTGATTAAGGCAACTAACCTAATAAAGTGTAACCGATCATCAATCGATGCTTCATAGTCGATCGTAATGCATCATTTCGATTGCATTTACGTGATAAACCGCTTCAATACTCGAATCACATTAATAACCACACCTTGCAAAACATAAACCAAAATTGTACCAAGATCGGTATATTAACTAAACTTGAGCCACAATTTAAACCTGGTAATCAGTTTAACATGCTTCATCTACCTTTCGTTGAATTTAATTGCGTTTAACGCAATAAACCGATCAAACTCTTGACACCATCCTTGAAGCATTTTTAGCGAGCCATAAGTCCAAAATATAAATCTCGCAGTGGTATTTCCGGTATGTTGTTAACCTTAATCCGTGTCAATGCCAGGATGAAATCCGGGATCTCCTTTAAAAGTAGCACTTCCCTACCGGTCCCCAATAAATTACTTCTATCCCCCATTCACGAGCAACTACCACGGGATCCTAATAGCGGTTTAATGTGCCCTCACCCCGTGTTATTTCACGCCGTCACCATTAAGCCTGCGGCTTCCCTAACTAGAACCTGGGATCTTCCGGCGGGATACGCATCCCACAGGAGCAGAAACGAGTTGTTTACGCCGAGGCAGAATTCTCAGATAAAAGATCCGCTCCCCTGTCGAACGTTTATCGTGTTCTCATGTCCACCTTTAACCCATTACACGTCGAAGCTAAGAGCATACATAAAAAATGCATTAATCAATTCATCTCCTACAGTAAGCTAATTAGAGGAATAATATTTTCATCGAGTTTTTAACTTTTATAGCGGTCAGTACGACATTTAGGTACAACGATCAAAATTAAAAGTTCCACTGCTTAGGTGGAAATAAATAAAAAACAAGCGTCCCTAAAAAGGGACAATGGTAAATAATGGGTTAAAATATTGACACGTAAGAAGACTATTCTAATACAAAATTCATATTTTGTTTTTTCACATGTATGCATTTCAATGGTAAGTACTGGGTTAACCCCCTGCTTTAGACGTTTTTGTATATAATTGTTTAACTCAAAGTATTCGCGTGCCCGTGAAAGAATTATCGAAAAAGGAAAGGAAAATGTAAATTAAATTACCTTTAACACGTCGAGCGCGATGTCAATCTCTAGGAACTGACAATAAGCTTTTTGTTTGGGCAGTATCGATGCGTGAAACCAGGATTGTCATAGGTTAAAAAAAGAATTAAAAAATTAATGTTATTATATCCAAACCAGCTATCCTGAGCAAATATGTAATTGAGATGTGTACATATCACAATAAGTAACGACATGTTTGGTGAATTTTTTTGTCTTAGTTATTTTATTAGTTTATCTATTTTATTTCAACGTGTTTCAATGTGGAAAATCCAGCAACGAAAAGTTGAAATCCAAATCCAAACTTGAGTGATTATACGTCAGTAGCCCCTCTGCCAACTGAAACGTGCCGCTCTTGTTTTTTGATGAACATTAAACGGACCACCAGGTGTTCTCGGTGCGACGTAATTTTAGCACTGAAAAGACCTATGCAGATAAAGTTGGGTGATAATAATACGGAAAACCTGACCTTCTCGCAACACAAGCCCATCAACGCAATTACATGCTTGCCGACTCACGAGTTACAAGTGAATCTGGAGTACATTTTGTATCCACGCGTCTACTAATAGTTACTTGGTTATAATGGCATTTGTCGCAAGTATATTTACTTTAAACATAATTTTAACACGATATGTGTTATTGAAGAAAATCTAGAGTTGCTCTATGTGCTGAGTGTTCAAAAAAGATCTATTAAATATTTTTGTAGTACATAGAGCATATTTTGCTGAATGAAAAAATTTGAATAACACAGGTCCAAAGAACAACTGTTTCTGAGGTATTAGTATCATAACTTACTACTGGCTTTTAGGTATTTACATAAAATTATTCTATGTGTCCTTTTTCCAATTTCAAACGCGCTTGGCATCGTCCTTTTTACAGAGTTACCAACTCTGTCAAAAATTCCACAACACTGTGGTATAATTTGACGAGCATAATGATTTTAGTTACGTATTTCTTCCAAGTCATACACCAGCAAGATTTTGCTTTTTACTTGTCCTCATGATTAGAAATCCAAAATGATGTAATAATAAAACATTTTATGAGCTAAAATCGATGTTTAAAAGCATATCTTGATTTGCAAATCAACGATATATAATTGCTCTATGCACATTCTGAAATCTCTGCCAAAATATCTGAAATCTAATCAATTCTAATAGCTGTCATAGGAATCGACAGCAGTGCCTTTCGTAGAAACGCAAATCGATGTTTAAAAAAATAACCATTTTAGGACAAATTATAAAATCTAATGTTCTTAGCCGCCAGTTAATCTTCATACTTAATAATTCTTAATTCTCCATCTGGTTTCTTGGAGTTAGAATTTCAGTCGACAGAATGACATTGTGGGTACGAAAATTAATAATTTGCGGCCACTAGTGCGATAATAATTAAGGTTTATTAATTTTAAGAATTAGATGAAATTGAAAATGAGAAATGTAACGTGGTGAATTAAGCAATGTATGGAAAAATAATCGTTTTAAATTGCAAATCAGCAACGTACTATCCCCGCATGTTAAGAAAGACCCAGAGACAGTACAGAAGCAAAAACTGTCATTCACTGGACTCGTCCGTTCTCACTTTTGATATTCAAAGTGTCCCCACACTTAGACAGTTCACGGAGTAGGATCTTTCAAAGGAGTAGAATCTCCATAAGTACAAGGAATCTACCAAATCCCACGAATTACGACCTCCGCGTCCCACAATTCTATCTACGTTTACGCCAATGCTTGGAGACTAGCCGCTTACTTCACGCTACCACACTCAGTCGCGACATCTTTCTACTACTGCCTTTGTCATGCAGTCGAATTAGTCTGCGTGACCACTCAGCGAATAAAACGCTTGGCCCGAAAATACGTGTGAGCAGAGGTGTGCGCTTTTCGTGCGAGCCATTAAACCCGCATTCCTCTCAAGGTTCTTCTTAGGCTACACGAACAGTACATTAGCTCTTGTACGAATTTCGCGATGCGGAATTAAATACGCAAAATCCAGTCGGCTGTGGGGAATATCGTGAATATTAAAGCTTTCGCAGAAGGACAAATCGGTGTATAAATAATCTATCTTGAATTTTGAAGCGTCGATGTATGTACATTAGCTTTGTACAGTTTGTGAGGTAATGTGGAAGAGTATCGTAGTGCGATATGCACTGCATCATTAATTTGTTCCTCGACCCCTGAAAGGGAGGAAGGAGAAGCTGAAATACGATCGTGGAGGTGCCAGGCAGCCAAGACCGGCTGGACCTGATTTATCGATTCTACGATCGACATGCGCGCAATTTATAAACTGTGCACAAACTTATAATCATGGTCGGTGTAATACATATTTGGACACATGGCGGATCATTGCTTTAAAAAAAAACCATGATTATAATTTCTGTTTATAAATTATAAATATAAAACTATAAATATATAAATATAAAATTATAAATATAATAAATTATAAATATAAATGATAAATAAATTATAAATTATAAAACTGATTTATAAATCAGAATCTGAAG
This sequence comes from Ampulex compressa, assembly GCA_038496175.1. NCBI lineage: Eukaryota > Metazoa > Arthropoda > Insecta > Hymenoptera > Ampulicidae > Ampulex > Ampulex compressa. The sequence continues at coordinate 2,327 of JBCFXI010001933.1, read as the reverse complement.
ATAAATCAGGTCCAGCCGGTCTTCACTGCCTGGCACCTCCACGGTCGTATTCCAGCTTCTTCCTCCCCTTCAGGAATCGCGGAAGAAATGAATAATTTTGTATGTACACTTAAGAAAAAGGCGGGACAAAAAGAAATTTGAATAAATCAACATAATGTTCTAAATACCCCAAGGAAATTGTGGAAAATCTCAGAAAATGCATCGTCATAAAGCGCTATGATTTTTTAAAGCAATGATCTATCATATATCCAAATATGTATTACACCGACCATGATTATAAGTTTCTGTGTAGTTCGTAAATCGCGCGCATGTCGATCTTAGAACCGATAAATCAGGTCCAGCCAGTCTTTTCTGCCTGGCACCTCCGCGATCAAATTCCAGCTCCTTCCGGCTCCCCTTCGGGGATCTAGGAACAAATTAATGATTCAGTGTGTACGCTACTTAGCGGTCTCTCCTCCCTGGGAAAAATAAGAAGGAAAGCGGCACTGTGCAGAACCGTTTCGTCCCTGCCTCGTAATCCCGCCAGCCAGATTCCGTTTCCTTACGCCCAGGGAATCACCAATGAGCCCACGACGCGGGCCATCACCGACCATTGTGGAACTTTCAGGTCTCGTTCCCCTCAACGGCCGTCCCCTGCAATCCCTCTTTCGTTCCAACGCCATTTCTCCCCCGTTCGTCCGCGTTCCTCTGCGAAACATCCAGGACAATGGAGACGCGGCCAGGAGTACGAATCGTCACGACGGAGGCGCGACCCTGCATTTTAAATTTCCGACGAGAATGCCCCTCGCTTTTTTCCCCCTATATCGGTCCCTGCACTCGCGGAATTTTCATGGCCGCCTTTAGGGGGGGAGTCATCCGCCGTTGGGTCGCGCAATCTCAAGTTGGGGATGATTCAAATCGAATCTGAGAGTGCGTTTTTTTCTTAAGCTTTTTAGTTCAAAGAACACACATGCGCGTTTCTCGCTACCTTTCATAGCGGTTCTTAACCTTTTTAGTGGTCAGCACTCTCCATGAATCTGAAAATAAGCTCTTGCATCCCCTTAAAAAATGTGTGTATAGTTTTATTTAAGACAAAAATATTGAACAAATGGCGTGTTTATTTACGATATATCTTATTGTATAACATAAGCAATGTTCAAATTTGAGTGGCTAGGTTTTTGTTGTTTATTCATGATAATTCTATTAAAATGAGACTCTTTTTTCTTAAAGAGCCACGCCTCTGTCATCGGATGCATTTAAGCGATTTCTGGCTTTTGTTTTGATGTGCAAGAGTACTCAAAATCTTATTTCAGAAAGGTAGGTAATGGTACATGGTAAAAGTGTCTCTAGTGCTGCTTTGCCAGTTGTGGATAAACTTCTAACTGTTGACGCTAAAACAGACTAAACTAAACAGAACAGACTAAAACTATTCTAAATCTAGTTTTTCAAATTTCATTACCATACGCGCTCGTATGTCGATAAGATGTTGTTTTAACAAATCGTTGTCGTCCATTGAGTTTAGATTAAACACGAATGGAGTGAGTTTAATTTTGCTAATATTTCTCGGGAAAAAGTATCCATCAAATGATTCACTCAGTTGCTGGAGGTGTATAATAATTTCGGATATAATTATTTGTAAAAAACATGGTCGCCTCGTTCGTATCTTTTTATGAATTTTGTAAATTTCTCTCGCACCCCTGGAAATGCTCTTTCGCACCCTCAAATGGTGCATCCAGGTTAAGAACCACTGCATAGCTTATCTACCATAGTGATCCCTAGCTACCATATGATCATTTAGTCTCATAGAATTTTCTTAAATTTATGGACGACGTACAGTGTAAAATATGTATATATGAAAAAACAAAATATGAATTTTGTATTAGAATAGTCTTTTTACGTGTCAATATTTTATTATTGTACCGACTGCTATAAAAGTTATAAACTCAATACAAATATTTTTTCTCTGATTAACTTTCTGAAGAAAATATATTAATTAGTGCACTTTTAGTTTTGCGCTTGGTTTTGGCATATAATGGGTTCATTACATTTTTATTGTTACGGACTATCGCGCCGCTGTCACCAGAATTATATTACGGACTATCCGCGACCGTCGAAATTACGTTGCGGTTTCGCGTCTTCCCGATTTATTTGTCGAGATTTTAAGTTAAAGATAATTACGGTTTCGGGTCAAGCGTGTCTACGCGACACTCCCCTGGGATGAGGCAGATTATTTAAGACGTTAGGCGAATTTTGGAGGTTGAAGAAGAATATCAACGAAATCTTCTTCCGCAATAAAGGCTTTTATTGTTTTCTCCAGTTTACTATAAAAATGCTTGGTCTTGGAAATC